>CM076078.1:3067500-3115000 GCA_038088235.1 Zacco platypus | reverse complement strand
CTGATTAAGTATTCCCATTTGTTAACATCATTTAATTTGTTAACAATAGTTAATTAGTTGGAATGAGAAATGCACTCAAAGTTGTATGTCCTCCTAGAGTACGTTTTAAGAAAATCCTATTTTAGTCCTTCTACTTCAAAATTTCACTTTTAATTCAGTGTTACTTGCGTTTTTTGTAATTGTTTACTAGCCATTTCTGAATGAAAATTATTTCAAAGAAAATGGAATGGATGCATTAAAGGTGCACTATGTAGTTTTACGTCCACTAGAGGTCGCCTATTCAAAACAAAGGCGTAGCTTGATGATGTTTGAGCGAGGAATCTTGGGACGTGTGGTCTTCACCTCACAGCCGGTGGAAAAGAATCGGGATGGGACTCGTTCACGGATGCGGTTATTAACGTTACTGTAGTCTGAAGCAGAGCAGGAGCGAGTGTTGTGGAGCTGAACGAGACGATTGATAATGAGAGACGAACGACACACGCCTCAAGAGCAGCGGATCCTTGGTTAAAATTGTGATTTTCTCACGATTTACAAATAGTGGGAAACATTTGGGATATTGTAAGTACTCAGTAAAACAGTAAAAACATTTATAATGTTTCAGAAGATTCTATTTTTAATAAATGCTGTTCTTTTGAACTTTCTATTCAACAAAGATTCCTGAAAATATAGTATATCACAGTTTTCACAAAAATATAAAGCAGCACAACTGTTTTAAACATTGATAATAATCAGAAATTATTCAAAAAATTTCAAATAAATGCTGTTCTTTTAAACTTTCTATTCATCAAAGAATCCTAAAAAATAAAATATATCACGGTTTCGACAAAAATATGACTGTTTTCAACATTGATAATAATCAGAAATGTTTCTTGAGCGGCAAATCATCATCTTAGAATGATTTCTGAAGGATCATGTGACTCTGAAGACTGGAGTAATGATGCTGAAAATTCAGCTTTGATCACACGAATAAATTATATTTCACAATATATGCACATATAAAACAGCCATTTTAAATTCTAATAATATTTCACATTTTTTTACTGTAGTTTTGATTAGCAATACTGCTCGTTTTCTCACACACACACAAACTCTCTTGTATTAAACCTCTTTAATCATCAGAATCCAATTAATCAGTGACTTCAAAAAAGTACAGATTTTTACTACAGGACATTTATGAGTTATTGGCCATAACATAAAAATTATCATCAGCTTATTATTGTAATATCATTGCATCTAGCACTCTCAAAAGCATAATTTTATAATAGTTAGTTGGTCAAATGCATGTGTTTAATTCAAGAAAATTTAACTGTAAATGTCCAACTAAATTCCCGAATTTGATTAGAATATGATCAGCAGGCTGGATGATCACAGGAATAATTACAGTTTATTATATGTTGTAAATTGTAATGATATTTCCCATTTTTACTGTATTTTTTTTATTTAAAAAGGCAGCTGTGGTGAGCAGAAGAGACTTTTTTGATGATGCCAAGGATCTGGTGATTTTAGGCTTATAATAGTGTGTCACAGAGTAAACAGCTTTTTCTGAAAATGTTGGATAATTTCATGAATTATGCAGCGTGTTTGGACAACACCCGTGTGTCTGCACACAGGGTGGCCGTTTTAATCTCGGCCGAACCCCGAAGAGACGCACTGGGATGCTATTGAGATGTCAAAACAGCCCTGAATCACAGCCCGAAATTACAGTCATTTGCTTGTGTGTTATTCTGCAGGGAGCACACGTGTAGTTCATTCCCTTTGGGGAACGTGTGTGTGTGTGTGTGTGTGTGTTTGTGTGGCGTTTCTAAAGCAGATAATGTGCTGACGCTGGTGTATCTTTGCTCGCTGGGCCGATGTCATGTGATTGACTCTAATGCCGTCTGTCACAGGAGCCGATGGAGAGAAATCAATTTCCCACACACACACACACACTCTCACACACACGCTGAATCACATCAGCGCCGGCGTCCTATCAAAGCGACCCTCCGCCAGGTCATAGTCTTCCTCCATTTCTCAATGTCTTCAGGATGTGATTCTAAAGCTGTGCATGAAGAGAGGCATTATGGGAGAGTCTGTTCACATTAATAAATGCTTTAGAAGTGTTAACAAATGAACTAATGTTAACAAATGGAGTCTGATTGTGGAGCGTTATTGTTTGGATGGAGGTTGTGCTTTGAAACACCCATGTTAAATGCCAGGTTTTGTGCGCTGTAAGGTTTTGTTGAGTTCGTGTCACGGCTGAAGGAGGTTCAGACTCTTTGGGTCCATTTATATCTGATGATTGTTGAACTTCAGCATCTTCGGTCTGCTATTTTGTAGCTCAGTGAATGTGGGCGGTAAACTCAGGGTGAGAAGATTAAGTCTGAAAATGAGAAAAAGAGGAGGTCATGAAACTGTGTGTGTGTGTGGGTATTCCCTACGTTATGGGGACTAGATGTCCCCACAGGTATAGTGATACTAGTAAATTTTGATCTTGTGGGGACATTTTTTTGGTCCCCATGAGGAAACAAGCCTATAAATCATACAGAATTATCTTTTTTGAAAATCTAAAGTAGCAGAACATTTTCTGTGATGGGTAGGTTTAGGAGTAGTGTTAGTGTAGGGGGAGAGAATATACAGTTTGTACAGTATAAAAATCATTACGCCTATGGAATGTTCCCATAAAACATGAAAACACAATGTGTGTGTGTGTGTGTGTGTGTGTGTGTGTGTGCTGAATGATAGCTGCATTAGGAGGCATACGGTCCCATGAGAGATGCGCCTCGATCGGGGAGTGACTGCACTTTAACTTTCATTTTTAGTAATTGTTTTATGTGATTTTATGTGTTTTCCTTTTTTTTATATTTCTAAATATTTAACTATATTTAATTGCATTAATTTAAATGCATGTTATTTTAGTAATTATTATTATTTTAGTTTATTAATATTTCAAATGAACTTTTGCTTTTATATTTCAGGTTTAATTTCAGTCTAATTTTTAGTAATTTTGTTATGCGATTTTGTGGTTTTTTCCTTAGTTTTTTTTTTTTTTTAATAATTCTAAATAACTTCAATATTTAATTATGTTTATTTATATGCATAGATCAGTGTTATTTTAGTCATTATTATTATCGTTGTTATTATTATTATTATAGTTTATTAATATTTTGAATTAGGTTTTCCTTTCATTTCATTTTAATTTTAGTAATTTTATGATGTGATTTTGACATTTTTCCTTAGTTTTTTTTTTATTTATAAATAATTACAACATTAAATTACGTTCATTTATATGCATGGAAGAGTGTTTGTTTTTAGTAATTATTATTATTATTATTGCAATTATTATTGTTATTATTATTATTATAGTTTATTAATATTTTGAATTAGCTTTTGCTTTTATATTTCAGCTTTTATTTCAGTTTATTTTTAGTAATGTGTCTTTGTCACATGTGATTAGTATTTATTTAATATTTCTAAATATTATGATATTAAAATATCATTTTTATTTCAGTTAGTATTTTAGTACTTGAACCTCTATTTTTCATTCAGTTTTGTTTTCATCTAATTTCATATTTTATACTAGTATGTCAGTATGTTTTAGTTAATGATAACAACACTGAAGCATTAGAAGCAGATACGTATATATTTTTACTAAAACATCTTAATGAAAAACTAATATCATGGAAGATGTACAGTTTGAAGAGAATTTTGCAGAGCAAGTTAAAGTTAGTTAACACCATAAACGTTAAACACTTGAAGGAAACTCTATCGCCCCCTTGAGTCCTGGAGTTTAATGAATATTGTGTACGTTTTCTCGACTATCTCACATTTAGTCTTTCCTGTAGGTTGGCTTTGAGTTTCCACATTGCTCTGATCCTGATTTTCCTTTGTGTTTAATGCTTCCCTCAAACAGTCCTGACAGTTCAAATATCACACTCTCTTCAGCACTGAAATCAGATGCTGTATTTTTAGCTTCAACGTGGTGAAGCCACATCAAGAACGAGTGAATATGAGCATTTGTTTGTGTGTTTTGTGTCTGCAGGTTTTATTTAATCAGTGGAGGAGTTCCCTTCATCATATGTGGCATCACAGCAGCCATAAACATCGAGAACTACGGCAGTGGAGAGCAGACGCCGGTGTAAGTACAACTAAATCAATCTTATATGTTCTTTTATGAGTTTGAGTGACACTCTTCATGTAATTGAGTCAGTCAGAGTGACATACTCCATGCTAAACATGCTCAACTGCATTGAATGCAGATGCGCACAGAGCCGTTCCTTCTTTCAGAATAATGCTCAATCCATATGGGTTTATGGAATGACTAATTCTTGAACTTTTACTATGCAATATTTTATTACATCCTCTCATGCATTAAATGGGGTTCAAAAGTCTAGTATTATTTACAATACCCTTCAAAAGTTGGGGGACGGAAAGTCTTTGAAATGTTTTTGAAAGAAGTCTCTCCTGCTCACCAATACTGCATTTATTTGATTAAAAATACAGTAAAAATTGGGAAATATTATTACAATTTAAAAGAGCTATCTTTTTATCTGAATATATTGTAAAATATAATTTATATCATGTGATGAAAGCTGAATTTTCAGCATCATTACTCCAGTCTTCAGAGTCACATGATCCTTCAGAAATCATTCTAATGTGATGATTTGCTGCTCAAGAAACTTTTATGATTATTATCAGTGTTGAAAACAGTTATATATGTGTATATATGTATGTGTGTATATATTTATTTATTTATATTATAATATATCCTACAGTTTTGGTTATTATTTTTAAATTGCCGCTTTTTTTTTTTTCGTTTTAGCTTAAGATTTAGTCATTTTTCTATGTGCTTTTGTCATTTTTGTTAGTTTTTCTTTTTGTTTTTTATATTACTATATAGCTTGAATTTATTTTAAATTTTTAGTAATTTTTTTGCACTCGTTTAGTTCAGTTAGCGGTCAAGGCGACATTTGTAATTTTATCTTTAAGCTTTTAATCTCTTCATATTATTTTAACTTTGTTTTACAATTACTAAAAACTATTTTTAATTTAGCTTTGTCAGTGTTGCGCAGTTCATCAGTTATATAGTATATCCGAGTGAAACGGCTTCAGGAACGAGAACAAATGTAGGGCGGGGCTTGATTTTGTCTGTGGGGAACTGATTGGATGGTTGTGGTTTGCTATTGGTGGATCTCATGTGAGTGACAGGTTGCCCCGCCCTCGTCGTCAGAGAAGAAATGTCAGTGCAAGAGGGAGGAGAACTTATTATTATTATTATTACAAGATTACGAGGAACATGAATTTAAAACAATAGTGATGTGCACAGATATTTATGATAAATAATGTACATTGAATTGTCTTTCATTGTCTTTGCAGATGTTGGATGGCGTGGGAGCCCAGTCTAGGTGCGTTCTATGGGCCCGTGGCCTTCATCGTCCTGGTGACCTGCATCTACTTCCTGTGCACCTTCATCCAGCTGCGCAAACACCCCGAGAGGAAGTACGAGCTGAAGGCCATGAGCGAGGAGCAGCAGAGGCTGGCTGACGTCCACCAGGGCGAGCCGGGGACCGACGGCGGCCAGTGCCACGGCGGCTGCCCGGGTCTGATCAACCCTTCTATGCTGGCCAACGAGCACTCGTTCAAGGCTCAGCTGCGGACCGCCGCCTTCACGCTGTTTTTGTTCGTCACCACGTGGACGTTCGGCGCTCTGGCGGTTACACAGGGTCACTTTCTGGATATGATCTTCAGCTGCCTGTACGGGGCGTTTTCCGTCACGCTCGGGTTGTTCGTACTCATTCACCACTGTGCAAAACGCGACGACGTTTGGCACTGCTGGTGCGCGTGCTGTCCCGGACGACGCCCGAATAATAAGGCTTGTCACGCACACAGCCGGCCCAAAGTCAACGTGAATGGCGACACGCACAGCCACTGCCATTCGGACGCTCTTTGTCCGGGGAAATCGATTCTGAGCCACTCGCACTGCGCGTGCCAGAATCACGTGACCTGCCTGACGCCGGTTTCGCCCTGCTGCGCCGCCCTGCACACGCAGCAGCTTCTGGAGGACGAAAGCACCCCGCGCGTGCTGCTCCACGCCGACCCGGAAGGATACCGACCCGCCGTGCATCTGCACCGCTGCTTGAAGCCCGTCAGGACTAAAGCGAGGCGGCATCGGGAAAGGGAACTGGCCTTTCGCATTCCCTCCGGTGCCGACGGCACGAGCGCGCACAGCTCGCGCACCAACAGCCCGCACAGCCACATCTGCCACCTCGCTCACGAAGCGCACCACGTTTGCCACCACGAAGCGCTCGCGCTTTGCCACCACCACGTGTGCTGCGCCAAGGACGAGCTTCTGAATCCGCCGGACACGGGCGAGACCTTTCTGTGCGGGTGCGGGAAGACGGCGGAGGACGATCTCCATCACACCCACATCGAGTTGCACACTCGCAGACAATCGCTGCCCAATCAGAACGGCATTCTCAAGGGAAGCGGGCTCTACCCTTCCGACAGCACGGGGAATATACGCACGGGACCCTGGAGAAACGAAACTACTGTGTAGTTCAAGGGCTCGACCGAACTCCAACCCTAGGATTTAAGAAAGGAACTTTTTTTTTTTAGTACCATCACAGGTTTCGTTAGCTCTTTCCCGCATTGTTCATTGTACAGGATGTTTGCATTGGCTCCTCGGATCATACAAATGCAAGAACAAAAAAACCTGGGGTCTCATTTATAAAGACGAGCACAGAATGATCCTAAATGGGAATGTTTGCGAAAGTTACGACGGTTTACATAACGTTTCTATAGATGATTCCGTATGCACAAAAAATGTTCGAAAATATATACATAAACAAAATGTATATGCATAAATTTATTAGGGCTGGGACAATACATCGATTCTCGATCTGCGATACAATGCATCTGGACCAGTTGACCGTTCGCAAAGACCTGCCACTTTACTGTTACTGTTGCTATGTCCGGCAAGTCACGCTTTTATTTTTACAGAAGTTTAAACAATAAATAGCGTCTACTGTGTGTTTAATGTGTGGTGACAGATCGCTGTAGCTCCTCGTGAACCGATCATCTCTTCATACTAGTTCATTTATAGCATCGAATAAACATGAATGAACATCAGAAGGAATGTTGTTTCAAGCACGGAAAGATCGAGTTCAAGTTCACCAATGTTAATCTACTAACTCCCCTGACTGCTTTGTTGGACAAAATGGCGGATTCGGGGTTATGATTGGTCAGATCGCCTGTCAATCAAACTGTTTGCGAAGGGTCAATTCTGATATTTTCTCTCTTGAATCGAATCTGAGCCTAGTTTTAACAGCAGAATCAATTCGAGAGAGAATCGCGATACATCTGAAAATATCAGAATCGCTCCAGCTTCTTTGTATTGCAAATTGAGAATTAATGTATTGTCCCTGCCCTAACATTTATGATAAATAATTTCAGTCATGTAATTAGTACAAAGCAGTTAAAATTTTATGGAAATCAGATGCGGTAGGCAGGTTGTACAACGTGTGTGTCATCATCAAATCGTCAATATATACACACTGAATATACTATCAACTTTTTTACACGTGTGTGTGTGTGTATATATATATATATATATATATATATATATATATATATACGTTTATTTCAAAAAATCATTAAATAATGAATTACATGTGAGCATATGACAGTTTATTTTTCTTTCTTTCTATTTTTTTATTACAGATTTTAAAATTTTTCACATGTGTATATATATGTGTGTAAAAAAATTTTTTTCAGGAAATAATTTATCACAAATGTTGCTTGTTTGTGCATATAATAATATAAATGCTTATCATTATTGCCTATTTATTTTTTACATTTTCATGTTGTTGTATAATTGAATTACTGGTCAGTTCCTGCCTTCACAAAATCCTGATTTCTTCCTCTCTTTTGACATTGGATGAAATCCATAGAATTTAAGATCTGCGTTTGATAAATGAGGCCCCTGGTTTTATTTTTGCAGCATCAGAGTCGGAGCACATGTTTATTGGCCACGTTCACACTGCAGTTCAATCTGGTGTCACTTCTCTTGTGGGAGTTTTATGTGGTTCTTATTTACAGAAGTGACAAACAAACATATTTCTGTGCAGCCTGTACAGAAACTGGTCGTCAGTCCCAAAACTGCACTGTGTACGTGAACATCGTGTTCCTACCTTTACCAAACTGGTACATTTATCTCTACAGGTAACAAACATTGCCATAATGTGTGTGTGTGTGTGTGTGCGTGTGTGGGTTACTTTGTGCAAGTGTGTTTGAGTGTATGCAAACGCAATCAAGTTTATGTGATGAAAAGAAGCATTTCAAAGGATTTCCCCATATATTTATTTTCATAGATGTATTGAGAGTCCCTCAAATGTCTGAATCATTTCTAAGAAAAACCTCCAAATACATGAAAGTTCACCAGCAATTTTAAACCATCCATAGTCCATTAGCTCAACATGCTTAATATATACTGTGAATATCAACTAGCGGAAACTTAGTAATACACAAAAAAGGCCTGCTTCTGTCTAACTTCTGTTCTGCCGTTGAAATGTGCAATGTAAACAGACAAAGAAGCTCTGTTCCAAATCCTAGTGAGCGACAGCATTTTAAGGCATCAC
Source organism: Zacco platypus (assembly GCA_038088235.1). Classification (NCBI taxonomy): domain Eukaryota; kingdom Metazoa; phylum Chordata; class Actinopteri; order Cypriniformes; family Xenocyprididae; genus Zacco; species Zacco platypus. Next base: position 3,106,388 of record CM076078.1, on the reverse strand, counting down.
ATGTGCGTAATTCAGCTGCCTTATTGTAACGCGGCACTGTGTGTATACTGTACGTCATAGAGAAGTCCGTTCCAGAATGCATTTCTCTGAGCATCAAAACATGTATCCAATATGTCCATCGATCTAACAGAAATGTGAGTTTTAAATTTCTTTCTTTCAAGACTAAAAAGTATCGATATAAAATAATCCAGACTATTTTACCCATTGTTTGTGTGTGATGTGTATTTTTATGATTATTACAGTACTGTGTCCGCTTAGAAACTCATTTAGACTCATTGTGAAGCCTAAATTTAAGATTTAAGGATCTGAATTGTATATGACATTTCCATGCATTTGGAGCACAACATAATCAGACTAATAACCTTAATGTGATGCATATTTGTCAGTCACACATAAATAAAATGAAACATCAGATTTCTGATGATGATATATATTTATCATCAATAAATCAAAATTGTCAGTCTCATTCGTTTTAACTAACTGAACATTTTCAAAGTATGTTCATACTTTTTATCTGAAGAAATGAACAGATTTATGCTGATGACAAATGCGTATCAAAATGTTAAGCCTTTATGTATGATGCATTATATCTAATTGTAACCAAATACTTAAATACTTGCAGGTTACATGTGAAATTGGTTATGTATTTTAATGCATATATAATGCACTGACATCATAATGCATATTTAATGCAATACTTTCTAAGTTTACTCACTGAATAGATATTAAACCTGTGATTACAATTCATGATCATTGAGATCATGCAATGAATTATAAGGCGCATTACAAGGCATTAAAAATAATGCATTGCATATAAAGTCTTCAAGTGCAATCAATCTATGTAATCCAAATGGATGCGATTACCATATGCAATTCACATACGTGAATCTTGAAGTGTGTCAGATCTGTCAGGTTGTAGACGGTGAAGCGGCTCACTAGGTTCTGGAACGGAGCGAGAGCGTCTCTCTAGTTGTTCTATTACAGATCTGTGCTGATTCTTTACTGTTTCTATGGTGAATCACTGTTCTGTCGTCAAGGAGACGTTGTTTGTGCAAGAACATCATCATTGTGGTACTAGAAGGAAAAATGACAATAATTTGATGCTTCATTGGTGAACAGTGGTAGCAGCCAGGTCTGCTTAACATCACAAACTGTGGAAGAAAAACTAGCAATGCGCTTCACCAAACTAGTCTAGCTGAAGGAAACGAGCGACCGTGACCTGCTGCGATCTAGTGCTCGGCTCACTCGTTGACACGCAACATCCAAAACATTACATCTGGAAATGAGAGTAAATCTCAGTAAATCTGTCAAGAACATATCCTGGTCATATTTCTGTGGAAGCTTGTTTCCGACACTAAATAAAAATATAATAAAGGTAATTGCAATTTTTTATCTCACACTTCTGACTTTTTTTTTCCTTGCAATTGCGAGTTTATTTTCTTGCAAATGCAAGTTTATATCTTGAGTTTCTCACAATTTGAACTTTTTCTCTCAATTGTGAGTTTTTAATCTCATAATTCTGACTTTTTCTTGTTTCTGACAATTCCGAGTTTTTATCTCACAATCTGGACGTTTTTTTCTCGCAATTGCAGAATATAGACTCGCAATTCTGAGGAAAATGTCCAAATTGTGAGATAAAAAGTCGCAATTTTAATTCCATGGCCGTAACAAGCTTCCATATATGTCAAAATCAAAAAAAAAAAGTTAATTAAAGTTAGTATATTATATTAAAAAAAAAAGTAGAAAAATGTATTTTCAATTAAAGTAAATTAAGGCTATTTTAGGACTATTTTAATGGGGTTTTTTTATTTATTATTATTATTTATTATTATTGTTTTTTGGGGTTTTTTTGCATTGTGATTCGGTAAATGTGTTTAATTGCCATGACGTTACTTTTTTTTTTTTTTATGAATTTAAATGTGACCTGGACATGTTTTTTTAAGATTCTCCATTTTACATTTAAATTGCACTTTCAAAGTATCAAATGGAAAGGTTTCCTCCTGAGGAAAAGCAACAGGTTTAGCGGTATTTAATGCACCGTTTGACAGAAAAGCAGAAAAGAGAGATTAATTTCACGCCTTTCTGTTTCCTCTCAAGTGCTGCTCTCTGATTGGCTGTCCTGGTTTTGGCCGGGTTAATGCCACCCATCAGCTGTTTTATTTTCTGTCCATGTGTTTCCATGCACCACAGATTGAGATAATAAATAATGAAAGATATTTAAATGAAGAGATGTGTGTGGATGTGAAAGATTCTTATGATAGAGGAGGAAATCTGTCTCTTGTTTATTGCTCAGTATCTGAGTTCAGACGTTTGATTTGTACAGTATGTTTGTTTTAATGCATCTGTCCATTTTTGTTACTGCAGGATTGTGGATTTACACTGTGAGATTTGCTGTCAATGCTGGAGAGAGAATTCAGAAGGTGCTGTATGTTGTTATGAGAGAAAAACTACAATTATAACTCAATTCTGTAGAACTGTATGTCTGCACTCCTTTTGTTATTAATGCTTCAAATTAAAAAAAAAAAGTAAATCTCATATTGAATATCAAATTATGGACTTTATTCAGGTCAAGGGGTTGTACTCTCTTAGAGTTATGTCAATGCATTTCCAAAAAATGTCTAATATTTCATCAGCTGAACGTTTGACATTTCTGTCCCTTAAGCTTCAATTTCATATCCTTCAAATTAAACTTGGTGTCTACCATGAATAATGTCCATAATTAAGAGTTAAATTATGCTCTATGATGTCTAACTTGTGGCCAGAATATAGTTTGATCTGCTCTGGAGCAAGAAAATAATCCATATCTATTAAGCAGTGTGACAGTGTAACTGCGTCATATTTTTGTGGAAACCATGATACACTACCATTCTTCAAAAGTTTGGGATTAATAAATAAATAGGAATGCAATAAATCAAATCAAAAGTGACAGTAAACATTTATAATGTTATGAAAGAGTTCTGTTTTAAATAAATGATGTCCTTTTGAGCTATATATAAATCAAAGAGTGAGTGAGTGAGTGAGTGAGTGAGTGAGTCAGTGTGTGAGTGAGTGAGTCGGTGAGTGAGTGAGTTAGTGAATCAGTGAATGAGTGAGTGAGGGAATCTGAGTGAGTAAGTGAGTGAGTGAGTAAGTGAGTTAGTGAGTCGGTGAGTGAGTGAGTTAGTGAATCAGTGAGTGAGTGAGTGAGTCGGTGAGTGAGTCAGTGAGTGAGTGAGTGAGTGAGGGAGGGAATCTGAGTCAGTGAGTGAGGGAGTGAGTGAGTGAGTTAGTGAGTCAGTCAGTGAATGAGTGAGTCAGTGAGGGAGTGAGATAAAAAATAAAATGTATGATGGTTTCCACAAAAATGTGAAGCAGCACAACTGTTTTCACCATTGATAATAATCAGAAATGTTTCTTCAGCATCAAATCATCATATTAGAATGATTTCTGAAGGATCATGTGACACTGAAGACTGGAGTAATGATGCTGAAAGTTCAGCTTTGATGACAGAAATAAATTACATATTAACATATATTCATATAGAAAACAGTATTTCACAATTTTTACTGTATTTTTATCAAATGAATGCAGCTTTGGTGAGCAGAAAAGACTTCTTTCAAAAACATTTAAAAAAATTAATTATTCTAAACTTTTAACTAATACTTTTATGTATATTCACAAAAAACATTAGACAGCATCCAAAAAGTGTATTTTAATCCGGTTTGTGGAGATGCAAATGAGAGCTGCGATGAAGGAGAAAGCCTATTGCTCTCGTGTTTCAGTAGGAATCTGTAACCAAACTTGACATCACCATAAATGTGCTTTCCACCATATAATGCAAGTATTTAGTTGTTTTGTGTGTTTTCAGAGTCACTCCAGGAGATCATGCTCATGTGCGTTTTCAGTCGTTCTCAAATCTCGCTCTGTTTGACAGGCGTGAAATCCCTGAATACGTTTAATATATTCAGGGGTCTGAACACGAACCCCCAAAATAGATCAGTGCAGATTCTCCTGCCAAATGCAAAGTTTTCCAGGCAGAGACGGAGAGACGCAGGTTGAGTGCGGTGTCTCTCTGAGTCAGTGTTGTGTGTAATTAGCTCTTATTTAATTAAAAAGGCCTTGTAAGATTTGATTGTGTGTCAGAGACTCTGAGCTCATGAAGGTGAGTGAAGAACTGAGGAAAGCGTTTAGAGCTGCTGACCAACATACTGATGAAGATGAAGATGATCTCCAGGTGTCTTTGTAGTTGATTTGATCTAGTTCATCATCATTAGCAGTGCAATATAAACATGTATGTCTTTTAAATATGTTCTTGGTGGTTTATCATTTCATTCATGGTTTTAGTTACTGGCACTTTCCATAAATTTAGGGTATAAATTAATATCCTTTTATTTTTAACATTTTTAATGCTTTTTATAGATTGGTTTTAGTCCACAAATAGGGGATTAATTAGTGTTCTCTTACTTTAGTTTTTACATTTTTATTTTTTATTTATTTAATTCAATTTCACAATTAGTTTTAGTCCACAAATTGGGTATACATTAGTATCCTTTTTATTTATTTTTTAAAATTTAATTGTGTTTCATGATTTTTTATTTATTTATTTATTCATTAGTTTCCTTTTATTTTTGACATTTTATTATTTATTTAATTCAATTTCATGATTGGTATTGGTCCTCAAATGGGTATTAATTCCTTCTATTTTTCTGTATTTTTATTTCATTATTGGTTTTAGTCCACATATAAATTAGTGCCCTATTTTATTTTTTTACCATTTTTATTTTTTAGTTATTTAATTCAGTTTCATTATTGGTTTTACTCCACAAATGGTATAAATTAGTTAACTTTAATTTTATTTTTAATATTTTTATTTTTATTTAATTCAGTTTCATTATTGGTTTTAGCTAGAAGCACTTTCCACAAATAGGTATAAAGTAATGTTTAATTATTTATTTTTATTGGTTTTTAGTTTTTGATACTTTCCAGAAATAGGGTATAAATTTCATTCATTCGTTCATTCATTCAAATCCCATGTTCTGAAGAGAAAGCGATTTGATGTGTTAATTTAACTATTATCCAACAAAATTAAAATAGCATTAAATCACTGTTAAAAAAAGTTGAATTTTGTCCATCTCGCTTTTAAGTCAAGCAAGCCACTGCCAGCATTTTCACAAAACTTTCATGGCCCCAAGCATATTTTGTTATATGAATATCGTAACATGTATAATCATAAGAAAGAACAGAACTTCTGCTTTTAAACAAACAAGCAAAAAAAAAAAATCAACACTTTAAGTTTCATTTAAACATTCACACACATTTTGAAGAAAAAGCTGAGAGAATCGTGTTTTTGTCAAAGACTTTGTCCGGATCGGATTCAGAACAATGATCAAAACACAGATGGAATAAATCGAGTCCATCAAAACCCCAAAACTCCAGTCGTCTCCTCTTCATGGGTCGATATTTCATTCGGTAACGATTGATTCATATTTGATTGTCGCAATGCTTCGTCCTGTGTTTCTGCTTCTTCTTCGCCTGTGTTTTGATCCAGAGATTCTACACTCTTTCAGAAGATGCGTAGTAGCGCCCCCTACGGTATAACAGTGAAAACACGGATTACGGTGTGAAAAGAGTTAATATTTATTTATTTGCTTGTATCCATATTCAGAGTACAGTCTGTTAATGAAGAGTTGTAAATGTGCAGGTGGATCTGTGATCACGATGGTGTTATATGACACTGTGGATTTGTCTTCCGTAAGGACACATTCATATTCAAGAGTCTGTCCTTTATGTGACATTAACTAATGAAAGGATATTTCTATGTATTATATGCATATCTATTATCTGTCTCATATTCGCACACAGTCGCTCCTGATAATGAACACGTGACATACTGTAAACTGTGATTAATATGCTAATTTTCCCCTCTGCTCACTCTCAGACAGGATGTAGAGGGAGGAAAACAGACGGAATGAAGGTGACAGGAGAGCGATGGAGAGATTGTGACACAGCAAAACGCAGACTGATCTGATTTAACAGACACTCAAGGTGTGAAAGACATCAGAGCAGCTCACAGCAGCTCAAAACAATCTTCTTCCTCGGTATTTTTGTCTTGATTTCCAGCACTAGTACATTATTAAAATGTTCTTTTAAGAACTGATCACTGGAAGTTTCTTTGAGGAGCCAAAAATGGTTCTTCAGTGGCTGCGAAAAAACCTTTTTTGGAAAATTTTATTTTTAAGTGTAGCCTATATAAAAACTGATATTTGAATGCGGGAAAAATCCATTAGAGTTGAAAAGCAGTGTGTGTGATTTTGAGTAAGTGTGTGAGTTAGTGTGTGTTTGTGAGTGTTACTGAGTGTGTGTGTATTCCTTACATTATGGGGACCAAATGTCCCCACAGGTATAGTAATACTAGTAGATTTTGATCTTGTGGGGACATTTTTTGGTCCCCCAATGAGGAAACAAGCTTATAAATCATACAGAATTATCTTTTTTGAAAATCTAAAGTAGCAGAACATTTTGTGTGATGGGTAGGTTTAGGGGTAGTGTTAGTGTAGGGGGACAGAATATACAGTTTGTACAGTATAAAAACCATTACGCCTATGGAATGTCCCCATAAAACATGAAAACACAACGTGTGTGTGTGTATATGTGTGTGCGTGTCTCTGAGTGTGTGTGTGTGTGTGTGCATTTTTGTGATTCATGAGGACACAAATATGTATAATGACATGGGTATTACACTGGTATTATGACGTAAACATGTTTTATGAGGACATTTCATGCATCCTCATATTTCAAATAGCTTTAAAAACAATGTTTTTTAAAAAATGTAAAAATGCAGAATGTTGTCTGTGATGTGTAGGTTTAGGAGTAGTGTTAGTGTAGGGGGACAGAATGTATAAAAACCATTACGCCTATGGAGATGTGTATGAGTGTTTGCATGTTTTCTAAAAGGACGCCAATAATGAACATGATCTGGTTATATAATATCTTTACTTTTGGAAGAATAATCTTTTTTTTCCATTTTAGCTAGAAGGCAAAAGCTGATGGATGAAGCATGAAGACACATACGGGTACAAATCATAAATGGTCTTTTAAGTGAAGCGTGTTTCCTGCATTGTGCTGCGAGGGACTTGCGCAGACAAACAACACTCATATTTCATTTTGAGAAACATAATCATCTGGTTTCCAATGTTTTCTACTGTGTTCTGATTTAGAGAATCGGTACAAATCTGTGATCTGATCAGCTACTCCAAATGAATTCCACTTCACTCAGGTCTGTTCATTAGCAGCTCATCAGTCATAATGTGTCTCATCCAGTTGGTGAAGCTGCTAAAATGCACATGCCTCACACAGATTATATTGGATATGTGAGTACATGTGATGTGGAAAGATTCTCATAACCAGTGGAAATGTGTCTGAACATGAAAGTATGCATGTCTCAGTGTTTTATATGAGATTGAGAATCAGTGTTTGATTCTCCTCAGTGATGTTCTGCCATCTAGTGGCTGATTTATTCAATAGCCCTGACTAACCCAGTGTACATGACAGCACTAATCTAATAATACTGGAAATATGACACGGTTCCATTTGAGTCACAAAATAATATTTAATGAAATATGTTTGTAGTCATTATGGCACAGAAAGTCATGCTATATGTGAGTCTGTTATTTTAGTATTATTTGTTTGTTTCTGTTTATTAATATATTGAATTAACTCTTTATATTTTTCGTTTTCATTCTAATTTTAGCATTTCTGGTATTTTTAATTGTTTTTCATTAAACGGTTTTGTATTTTTTGTTTTCATTTAATATTTCTATTTAGCTTTCATCTATTTTTATTTCAGTTTTAGTCATTTTAGTACTTCAACTTATTTTTTTCCAATTTTTTTAAGTGTTCTTTCTAATTTTAGATTTTATTTTCAGCTTTATTTCAATTACCTACATTTTTTTTTAAAAATACAGATTTTAATAGTTTTATTTTTAGACAAAAATAACAACACTATTGTGAATATGCTGTTTTAGTAATTTTGTTACATGCTTTCGTAATTTTTTAAAAGAATATTTCTATTTATTTTTTAATTCAGTTTTCTACTAAAATTACTCAACATTTCTAATTTTCCTTTAACGTTTTTCCATCTTATATTAATATTTTATTTCAGCTTTATTTCCAATTTAAGTTTTATTTTTAGTTTTTGGTTACAATAACAACACTTATGTATATACTAGTCATTTTCTTGAATTTTTATATTTTGCAAAAAAATATTTCTATTTAGCTTTCATCTATTTTTATTTCAGTCTTAGTCATTTTAGTACTTCAACTTAACCTTATTTTTTTTCCAATTTTTTTAAGTGTTCTTTCTAATTTTAGATTTTATTTTCAGCTTTATTTTAATTACCTAATTTTTTTTTTTTTTTAAAAATAAAAATTTTAATAGTTTTATTTTTAGACAACAATAACAACACTATTGTGAATATGCTGTTTTAGTAATTTTGTTACATGCTTTCATAATTTTTTAAAAGAATATTTGTTTTTATTTTTTATTTCAGTTTTCTACTAAAATTACTCAACATTTCTAATTTTCCTTTTAACGTTTTTCCATCTTATATTGATATTTTATTTCAGCTTTATTTCCATTTTAAGTTTTATTTTTAGTTTTTGGTTACAATAACAACACTTACATGTATATACTAGTCATTTTCTTGCACTTTTATATTTTCAAAAAAATATTTCTATTTAGCTTTCATTTATTTTTATTTCCATTTTAGTATTTATAGTACATCAGCTAAAATTACTCAACAAGTTTCTCATCTAATATTCCCATTTTATTTCACATTTCTATCAATACCAGTTTTAAAAAATTGTTAAAATGACATTTTATTTTTTAGCAGAAAACGGTAACGGCACTGTTGTTATCGTATCAGTACAGCATGACCTCTGAACATCCCTTAAACATCCATGGAAGAGTTTCATCTGATTAAACTGCTCTGGCAGTAAATCATCTTTAGATTCTCAGTAATCGTAGCTTATGTTGTTCATGTGCTCTTGGTAAACGTGTTTGTCATGGTGTAACTGCTGTTTATGTAGTGAAGGTCAGCAGACAATAATGCGGTATCAGCAGAGGGCACGACTCCAGCTCGCTGAATTACTGTTGCATTATGTTCTGATGGCTCGGGTCCAGTGCTGTAATTCAGCGTGAGATTAGCTGACCGGAGGCTCGGGAAGCAGAATGATCTTCTGATGCCGCTGTAGCTCACGCTTCTGTGGGCTCGTCTTCTCGATGCCAATCCGACGGTGATTCTTTTTGTAGGTGTTTATTTCTGTGGCTCGTGTCTCGAGGATGAATATTTTGGGAGAATTTGATTCACGTCCAATTTGCATTCTAAAGCTGTGAGGCGCCTTAAGGGAGACGAATGAAAATGTGCTTATTTGTTGATGGAAATTCCTGCTAGAGCTGCGATGAGAATGTAAATATGATACAGGGTCGGTAGCAGCTCATCAGGGTTTTTCTCTGAGCACCTCGACTTTAATATCTGCAGGATATTATCTGAAATTCTGCATGAACTTGTTCCCAAAGTATGAAGTGTTGTTCATTTCACTGGGATCTGTAGGAGATTCATTAAAGGGATAGTTCACCCAAAAATGAAAATTACCCCATAGTTTACTCCCTCTCAAGCCGGGTGTATATGACTTTCTTCTTTTAGCCAAACACAATCAGAGTTATATTAAAAATATCCTGGCTCTTCCAAGCTTCATAATGGGAGTGATTAGAGAATGAGACTTTGAAGTCCAATAAAGTGCATCCATCCATCATGAAACACACTCCATTTAAAACTTTATAAAGTAAAATAACGAGCATCCGGAGCGACAGCCATACACGTTCGACTAGGGCCGCACGATTTAATATGAAAAATAACATTGAACTTGAGAGCGATTATCGCGTTGTTAGTGCGATTATGAAACCGCAAAAGTGGCGATTTATTTTCTTCATGCGCAGCTTGTCAATGAAGTACGGCTCCAAATGCTAATCCATCTGAAAGCACTGCGAGTTTGAGTCGCTTATGTACATTTGAAAACACAACGTGCGTCAAACATCTTTCCAGACATGAGAATCATTTATTAACATCTTGATTAACATCTAGGGGTAGTCGTGGCCTAGTGGTGAGGGAGTCGGACTTGTAATCTGAAGGTTGCTGGTTCGATTCCCACGCCGGCAGGAATTGAAAGTGGGGATTGTGAATAAACAGCACTCTCTCCACCTTCGATACCATGACTAAAGTGCCCTTGAGCGAGGCATCTAACCCCTAATTGCTCCCCCTGTAAGTCGCTTTGGATAAAAGCGTCTGCTAAATGATGAAAAAATGAAATGAAATAAAAGTCAACATTTAATAACATGTTTTTACTCCAAACTCTCTTCATAACGACAGTTGAGCTTCTGTGAGATGATGTGATTTCTTACACAGAATAAGGCAGTCGTGTGTTTATTAGTCATGTTTAATCAATAAAAGCTTTTCAATCTTATATTTATTCAGCTACAGCGATACGACACGTGTTATCTTCTTCTGCTGCAGGGCGTATTTTGAGTTTTCTGCACAAGAGCGCCCTCTGGCTTTCAGATGAAGCATTTACTACTGATCACAGAGCCGTACAGCTCTGACAAGCTGCGCGTTAAATAATCGCAGCCTTTGGCAAATCGCGTTCGATTTAATCGTGATAAATCGTGCAGTTCTACATTTGACTTGTGTCTAATAAAGCATTAACCTCCGCTTAGAAGTACACAATGACATGACGTACTACGCTATGTCCAACGTTATAACTCGTAGTACGTCATGTCATCGTGTAGAACATTTTTAGGCGGTTGTGAAGGCTGAACACACCTATTGCCTGATAGGGCAGCGAGGCAACAGGTCAGCTGCCTATGTTTTCGAATGCAGCCATGTTCTCCTCTCTGATGACGCTCACATGAGATCAAACAAAAGCAAACCACAACCATCCAATCAATTCCACACTGACAAAATCAAGACCTGCCCTACATTTGTTCTTGTTCTACAAGCCATTTCACACGGATGTACTATTCCTAACCTATTTGTTCTGTCTCATCTCTTGTTGTGTTAACCTGAAGGCCAGACGCAGGTCAGCATTTTCAGTATTGTTAACATTGGTCTTCAGCCTTGGGGCGAGTCAGAGAATGTTCACGCGTGCCTTTGCAGGCGCGACCTGTCAGAGCTGTTGCTGTCCCGAAGCTCTGGGGCAGATGAATCTGTGAAACCAAAACAGCCAGATGGCCACGAGAGAGAGAAAAGTGCTCTGTCACAGTGAGTCGCTGTCTAAATGAGTGTTACATCACCTCTGCAAGAGACAATGTGTGTATGCTCAGTTTGTGTGTGCATGCACTGGTGGTCAAACGTTTGGGATTAGTCAGATTTTTTTATGATTTGCTCACCAAGGCTGCATGTTTTTGATCAAAAATACAGTAAAAATTCTAAGATATTATTACAATGTAAATTAGCTGTTTTCTATGTGAATATGCAGTAAACTGTAATTTATTCCTGTGATCAAAGCTGAATTTTCAGCATCATTACTCCAGTCTTCAGTGTCACATGATCCTTCAGAAATCATTCTAATATGATGATGAAACATTTCTGATTATTATCAATGTTGAAAACAGTTGTGCTGATTCAGATTTTTGTGGAAATGTCTCACATTTTATTTTTTATCTCACTCACTCACACATACACACTCACTCACTCACTCATTCACTGACTAACTCACTCCCTGACTCACTCATTCATTCACTCACTGACTCACTCATTCATTCACTGACTGACTGATTCACTCATTCATTCACTCCCTGACTCACTCTTCACTGACTGACTGACTCACTCACTCACTCATTCACTGACTGACTCACTCCCTGACTCACTCATTCACTGACTGACTCACTCACTCACTCATTCACTGACTGACTGACTCACTCACTCATTCACTGACTGACTCTCTCACTCATTCACTGACTCACTCACTCATTCACTGACTGACTCTCTCACTCATTCACTGACTGACTCACTCATTCACTGACTCACTCACTCATTCACTGACTGACTCACTCACTCATTCACTCACTGACTCACTAATTCATTCACACACTGACTCACTCACTCACTCACTCACTCATTCACTGACTCACTCACTGACTCACTAATTCATTCACTCACTGACTCACTCACTCACTCACTAATTCATTCACTCACTGACTCACTCACTCACTAATTCATTCACTCACTGACTCACTCACTGACTCACTAATTCATTCACTCACTGATTCACTCACTCACTCACTAATTCATTCACTCACTGACTCACTCACTCACTCACTAATTCATTCACTCACTGACTCACTCACTCACTAATTCATTCACTCACTGACTCACTCACTCACTAATTCATTCACTCACTGACTCACTCACTCACTCACTTCAAAAGTAAAAGGAAAAAAATCAAACAAGAATGCATTAAATTAATCAAAAGTGACAGTAAAGACTTTTAGAATGTTACAATAGATTCTATTTCAAATTAATGCTGTTCTTTCAAAATTTCTATTCATCAAAGAATCCTGAAAAATAAAATGTATCAGTTTCCACACAAATCTACTTGTATAGAACGTTTTTAGCACAAAGCTTTCTTTGGAGTTGAGTAAAGAACCATAGGGTTCTATATAGAACCTTTGAAGCTTTTTTCTAAGAGAGAATGTTAAGTTGTTAATCCAAATGATACTGAAAGAGCGTTTACATTTAAATCTGTACATTAGAATAGAATGTTTGGAAAACCTTTTAGACCACAAATTTGTTGTTTACTAAGAACCTTCTGTCTGTGTACTTATATTGAGGAAATAAAATCTGTTTAGTGTTAAAAGATATGCTTTCACAGTAGTATCTATATGTATTACAGGCTTTTTTGGCTAAATTAAACTGTACATATGAAGCTAAACAGCTAATGAAACAAAACTGTAAAAGGTAAGATTAAAAGTGACATAACATTGGGCATGTGACAACTTGCCCCGATATTAACGTGACGGGCGTAAAAGACTTTTCAGAAACTAAATGTTGCTGATATTTAACGTCAACTGACGCACGATGCGAGTCGCGATTTCCAAGAAATATTAATATTGTAGCGTTATTGCAGCTGATCGAAGGTGGCGCGCGTCTCTCCGCGCACGCGCGGAGCTTCAGACTTCGGACGCTGATGTAGTAATCGCGTGCACGCGCCTGTCGTTACCATGACAGCATAGTTAGTAAACTCCCCTGTTGCCATCGGTCCTCGACCACCAGCGGATCAGAAACACTCGCGCGTTATTGATCTGATGGAATCTGCGCTCGTTCTCCGCAGTGCAGGAGAGTGTCCGGGAAAACTCGCGATCTGTGACGTGGAATGAGCGTTACTAGGAGACCGAGAGAGAATCAGAAGCTCCAGCTGATCTAGAATCCATCAGGATCCAGAAGCGCTATGGGAACATTCGGCTCTGCTGCGGTTTGCCTGGATGAGGAAGGGGGCGAGGAAGAGGAGAAAAGGCGCCGGGAAGTTGAGCGTCTTCCTCCGCTGTTCGAGGATGAGGTGAGATTGATGGATCGACAGGTGATGAACTGTAATTATATTTTAGAAAAGAGCTCATATCGTTTCAATATACACACACAAACAGCATTAAAATATTTTTATGCATATTAAAATGGTATTACTATATAGAAATAAAATGTGTTCATATAATGTTCCATTTTGAGCTTTTGTACCATGTAAATATGATCTGACCATCACTGATTCACAGACTCAGTGTGTTAAACAGTGTGTTAAATTCACAGAATGTGTGTGTTAAAACACGATGCATTAGTTATTTGGAAAATATGAGAAACAATGGTGAATATTTCAGCTAACATTAAGAGCTGAAGACCCTCACTTCTCTTCTCATGATGTAATTGTGTTGTGATTCCAGCTGTTCAGAGTTTGTTTAATGCTTTTGTCATGTTCTCAGCGCTCAAGATCAGACTGGAAGGAGTGTTGTGAACTTTCAGAGGTTCAGGGACAAGTGTATCTGGGCCAGTGTGTGTGTGTGTGTGTGTGTGTGTGTGGATTGTAGGGAGGTTGAGGAGAAATCCTGTTTCCCTTGTGTTCTCAAGGGAGATTGTCTATTTACGGGCTCGGGCCCTTACAGCTGCATGAGAGCGCAACTTTACGCCCTATAAAGATGAGCTTTATTCTTTATTGATGAATAAACATGTTTTTCTCTGAGAGTATTTTTAGTACGTCTGTTGTGTCGTACATGCATTAACCATGTCCCGTCAGGTTTGTGAACATGTAACTGAAAGTGACACATGAAAAATACAAAAGCAAAAAGCAGATGAAACAATGTAACCGTTTAATTTATTTATATCACATTCGCGATGCACGCTGGGAAACTAAATGCCAGCCTGAAAATGTGGACACTGCATTATTACAGTTAAAACTGCTTTAAGTTATTTTCTGTGCCACTTTAATGTAAATACAGCATCACTAAACACAATCGCTATGATAATGACTGTTTTCAGACAGCTGTAAAAAAATTTATATTATAAATATGTCTTAAAATATTATTTGGAAAATATTTAATTTATATTAAGTTGTTTTTTTTCCTACTCATTATAGTATTCCTAAGCTCATAATATAGTATAATTAATATATTTTATAAAATTAATATATTAATTATTTATTTGTTTGTTTATTTTAATCTGTTTATTTATTTAAAATCATTCTTTTATTATTATTATTATTTATGTATTTTAATCTTTTTAATCTGTTTATTTATTTAAAATATATTTTATTATTATTACTATTATTTATTTTAATCTTTTTAATGTGTTGTTTATTTATATAAAATCAGTTTATTATTATAATTATTTATTTTAATCTGTTTATTTATTTATTTAAATCAAATTATTATTATTTATTTATTTTAATCTGGTTATTATTATTATTTATTTATTTTAATCTTTTTAATCTGTGGTTTATTTATATAAAACCAGTTTATTATTATTATTATTTATTTTAATCTGTTTGTTTATTGAAAATCAATTTATTATTATTTATTTATTTTAATCTGTTATTATTATTATTATTATTTATTTTAATCTTTTTAATCTGTTGTTTATTTATATAAAATCAGTTTATTATTATTATTACTATTTATTTTAATCTGTTTGTTTGTTTATTTATTTATTTATTTAAAATCAATTTATTATTATGTATTTATTTTAATCTGATTTTTTAATCTACATATTTTAAAACTTTTTTTCTGTAAAGATTACTACAAATTTGTCTTAGGATATTTTGATGTTCACTACAAAGTTTAATGGAAAATCCAAATGTGCCTTTTCCAGTCAAACATGGTGCTGATATTAAAAGAGGCACAAAAGACATTTGTTAAACCATCTGAAGGCTCTCTTAGCAGACTATAACATCATCACTTAGATGGGCTTGTTTTTGGATCCCTCTGAACCAATTTGCCATTTATGACGCAGATCATGCAGCGAGCCAAAATCCTTCATAGATCTTGTAGAAAGTCTCCTTAAGACTCCCATCTGTCGAAAGCATGCCTTGGTTATATAGTCATGTTTGATTATTTCCTTATGAAGGATAGAACACGAACAAAACATCATATCAGTGAGGCAAACACCACTGACGTTTTCCTCAACGGAGAGGACAACATACAATAAACACACAGCTGTCCTTCACACATCTGCCAAACACACATTCCCCATGGAAATGCATTTAGAAAATTGAGCACAATGATGTACAGACTCTACAGTGACATCATCGCGGAACTTAGAAGAGGGCGTTACAATCTGTCTTTTGTAATCTGTGGAATATTCCATTAGAATGAATGGGTTACTATGGAGTCCTTGGAGTTTTGTACTGTATGTGTGTGTATTTACACTACCGGTAAAAAGTTTGGAATAATTAAGATGTGTATTTAGAAGTCTCTTCTGCTCACCAAGGCAGCATTTATTTGATCTAAAGTACAGTAAAAATTACTGTAAAATTAAAAACCGTAATATTATTAACATTTAAAATTTTCTATGTGAACGTACACGACCCGGCCAAAAAAAAGTCACTGTTTGGATTTTAATTGGCAAAAACTTAAGAGTCTATGACTGGATCATTATTACAGTGATTATTATGTTTCTAGCATGTTTTATGTTTGGAAACTGTTCTTTTAACCCTAAAAGATGAGTGTGTCGCTTTTCATGTCTTAAAGCATGTAGACAAGATGACAATGCTAATATTCATCAGGGTTAAAATAGTGAAAAAATGGTTCAGAGAGCATGAAGAATCATTTTGACATGAATTGGCTCCTCAGTGTAAGTGTTGGGGATGTGCTGGAGGAGACTTTACAGAGTGCTCAGCTCTTGCATTATCAATACAATCTTGACCAAAAATTAATGCACCTTTTGATAGAAATAAATGTTGTGATGTTATTTTTAAGAAATGAAAAGCGACACACTCATATTTTAGGGTTAAAAGACCCATTTCCAAACATAAAACATGCTAGAAACATAATAATCACTGTAATAATGATCCAGTCATAAACTCTTAAGTTTTGGCCAATTAAAATCCAAACAGTGACTTTTTTTTTTTTGGGCCAGGGAGTCTATGTAATTTATTCCTGTGAATTTATTCCACAAAAAATATAAAGCAGCACAACTGTTTTTGATAATAATCAGAAATGTTTCTTGAGCAGCAAATCATCATCTTAGAATGATTTCTGAAGGATCATGTGACACTGAAGACTGGAGGAATGATGCTGAAAATTCAGCTTTGATCACTGGATATAAATTACAGTTTACTATGTATTCACGTTTAGTATAGCTATTTAAATTGTAATAATATTTCCCAATTTTTACTGTACTTTTGAATGAAATAAATGCAGCCTTGATGAGCAGAAGAGACTTCTTTGACCCTCCGCAAAGACCCGCCCCCTTTAGTTACCGTTGACATGTCCGACAAGTCACGCGCTCTCACGCCACACATCATGTTCTCACGTGAAAAATACATTGTGGAGCAAAGAGGACACTGACAATGCGTCGACAGACATATGAAACAGTTTCATATTTAATATATCGTAATTTTTTAAAGAAGTTTAAACAATAAATAGCGTCTAGTGTCTCTTTAATGTGTCGTGACAGATCATCTCTTCATACTAGTTATAGCATCAAATAAACATGAATGAACATCAGAAGGAATGTTGTTTCAAGTGCGGAAAGACGTGAGGACACACAATTTTTCAAGTTCACCAACGTTAATCTACTAACTCCCCTGACTACTTTGTCGGACAAAATGGCGGATTCAGGGTTATGATTGGTCAGATTGCCTGTCAATCAAACTGACGGTGAAGGGTCAGTGTGTGTGTTTGACTTTTACTGTTATGCTGGCAATATAATGTGTTGTTAATAATGCATTTTATAAAATAGTTTTCATTAGTTTTAACAGATTTTGGACCCACGTGTATCTATATCATGCATCATCATTCACTCAATATTTCCTCTCCGTCCTCAGGAGAATGTTTCTCTGGCAGACATTCTGTGTCTGAGGGACAGCGGGCTGTCGGAGCAGGAGTTGTGGGCGGTGTGTGTGGAGTGTGTGCGTTCTCTACAGAGCATCGCCCTCTCTCCGCTCTTTCACACCCTCTGCGTAACGCCCGACACGCTGGCCTTCAACGCTCACGGCAACGTGTGTTTCATGGAACAGCTCAACGGTGAGTCATCAGCTTCGTGAGTCAAACTAACACTCACAGTGTTTGCCTGGCTTTCTTGAAATGCTGCTTTTAATGTGCATCTCTACAAATGGATGGTTTTGACAGACGTGTTCTTTTGAAAGTGAGAGCGCTCTGTCTTTAAGCTGGGAGAGTGTGATTTATTTCTTGTGCATCTCACATGTGTTGGTGTGTTTCAGTGCTATTGTGCAGTTTGATAATGGGGGCATTAATTTGCATAATTATTAACATATATTTTATATATTAACATATATACATTGTGACAGTCTAAAACCTATAAATAGATAAACATTTGAAAAATGCATTAATTTATTAAGATAATAAAGGTAGAGTGCAACAAATGACTGTAAAAATGCTGATAAATTGTTACTTTAAAGGATACTTTCAAAGGAAAATTAGCCCAAGCTTTACTCACCCTCAAGCCTTCCAAGGTGTTTATGGCTTTCTTTTGTCTGACGAAGACAATAGTAGAAATATTAATAAATATCCTGACGCATCCGAGCTTTATAATGATCGCAATGCGCGAGTATGAGCTGAAGAAATCTCCATCCACATCCATCCATCCATCCATCCATCCATCCATCCATCCATAATACAAACATATTGACACAATTTATGATGGATGGATGTGGATGGAGACACTTTCTTCAGCTCATACTCATGACTGCCATTATAAAGCTCGAATGCGTCAGGATATGTATTAATATTTCTCCGATTGTGTTGGTCAGAAACAACAAGAAAGTCATAAACACTTGAGAGAGAGTAAAGCTTGGGCTAATTTTCATTTGAAAGTGAACTAATCCTTTAACATACATAAAATTGCAAATGTTTTAACATTTATCTTTACAAGGTTCCATTTGTTAACATCATTTTGAACTAACAATAAAAACATTTATTATTCTATTTAATGTTAATACTAACTAACAATGAACAGTTGTAATTTTTAACTTAACTTAACTAAGATTTATAAATACTATAACAAATGTATTGCTTATTGTTAGTTAATGAATTAACTAATGCGACCTTATTGTATAGTGATACCTGTAATTTTACTGTAAAATACTGTCAAATGTATGGTTTTGGCAAGTAAAAACTGTGAATTACCATATTATTTATTGAAAAAAAAAAAACATTCCCAAAAGTCTAAACAAATGTACTGCTCGTTGCTTGTTAATGTTAATTAATACATTAACTAATGGGACCTAAGAGTAAAGATTTAAGTGTAATTTTACTGTAAAATACTGTCAAATGTATGGTTTTGGCGAGTAAAAACTGTGAATTACCTTATAATTTATTGAAAAAAAAAACATTCCCAAAAGTCCAGACAAATGTACTGCTCATTGCTAGTTACTGTTAATTAATACATTATTTAAGGACCTTACAGTAAAGCTTTCAGTGTAATTTTACTGTAAAATACCGTTAAATGTCTGGTTTTTGCAAGTAAAAGAGTTACCATATAATTTATTGTGAAAAACAGTAAAAGGACATTCGCTGTGCGACAAATCACATATGAATATAGTTTCGTTTCTTGTAATTTTTGTTATGAGTAAATTATGGTGTTTCGTGTTACAATGTAAAATAAAACAACAAGAAAGTTATAAACACCTTGGAAGGCTTGAGAGAGAGTAAAGCTTGGGCTAATTTTCATTTGAAACTGAACTAATCCTTTAACATACATAAAATTGCAAATGTTTTAACATTTACATTTAACAAGGTTCCATTTGTTAACATTATTTTGAACTAACAATAAAAGAATCTTGTACAACATTTATTATTCTATTTAATGTTGATACTAACTAACAATGAACAGTTGTAATTTTAACTAAACTTAACTAAGATTTATAAAAACTATAACAAATGTATTGCTCATTGTTAGTTAATGAATTAACTAATGCGACCTTATTGTAAACTGATACCTGTAATTTTACTGTAAAATACTGTCAAATGTATGGTTTTGGCGAGTAAAAACTGTGAATTACCTTATAATTTATTGAAAAAAAAACATTCCCAAAAGTCCAAACAAATGTACTGCTCATTGCTAGTTACTGTTAATTAATACATTATTTAAGGACCTTACAGTAAAGCTTTAAGTGTAATTTTACTGTAAAATACCGTTAAATGTGTGGTTTTTGCAAGTAAAAGAGTTACCATATAATTTATTGTGAAAAACAGTAAAAGGACATTCGCGGTACGACAGATCACATATGAATATAGTTTTGTTTCTTGTAATTTTTGTTATGAGTAAATTATGGTGTTTCATGTTACAATGTAAAATAAAACAACAAGAAAGTCATAAACACCTTGCAAGGCTTGAGGGAGAGTAAAGCTTGGGCTAATTTTCATTTGAAACTGAACTAATCCTTTAACATACATAAAATTGCAAATGTTTTAACATTTACATTTAACAAGGTTCCATTTGTTAACATTATTTTGAACTAACAATAAAAGAATCTTGTACAACATTTATTATTCTATTTAATGTTGATACTAACTAACAATGAACAGTTGTAATTTTAACTAAACTTAACTAAGATTTATAAAAACTATAACAAATGTATTGTGCATTGTTAGTTAATGAATTAACTAATGCGACCTTATTGTAAAGTGATACCTGTAATTTTACTGTAAAATACTGTCAAATGTATGGTTTTGGCGAGTAAAAACTGTGAATTACCATATAATTTATTGAAAATAAAAAAAAAATTCCCAAAAGTCCAGACAAATGTACTGCTCATTGCTAGTTAATGTTAATTAATACTTAATTAAGGACCTTAGAGTAAAGTTTTAAGTGTAATTTTACTGTAAAATACCGTTAAATGTGTGGTTTTTGCAAGTAAAAGAGTTAAATATAATTTATTGTGAAAAACAGTAAAAGGACATTCATGTTTCTTGTCATTTTTGTTATGAGTACATTATGGTGTTTCGTGTTACAATGTAAAATAAACCGGCACAAATATGCCATCCCGTAATACCTGTAACATCAGGTCTCGGGATACTGGAGGAGAAGATTCAAATGAGAACTACAAAAAATGGTTTTATCCTCTAGTCCTGTTAGCAACAGCCCATTTCATACTCTGAATGTCATTCTCAAAGGCCACATCGTATACTTTTCTAAATATACCGGTGCGTTCCTCTGCTCGTGTAGTTTCTGGAGGATTTGACATATTCAGGAGGAGAAAGCCTGACCTATTTAACGGATCCAAACTCTGCAGAAGTGTCTGGAGGAGAGTGTCTCTTCCCACCGTGCCCTAGTTAGACAGCGAGACGCTGCAGCAGAAGGCTCCTCTGTGGACTTACACACTTATTCACCGAGAGAAAGCCGCGATATTATAATTACACATCACAGCCGGAGCTTTCATACCGTGGGCTTTTCGCATTTCGACCTATAGTTATATGACTTCTCTTTTTGAGATTGTTTAATTGGTTAAGTGAATTATAACTATTATTAGCACTCTTAGAAATCAGATCAAACACTAAATATTAACATCAGAGTGTGTCGTCATGCAGCGTTTGTGCTGAAGACACGAATAAGTCTTCAAATCATCCGTTTTTTTGAGTGTGCTACTTCTTTAAAGTGCCCCATTATGCTTTTTTGGATATGACCTTTCATGTGCAATACAGATCTCAAAGTTTCAAAGTGCAGATAAATGTAGTTATAAGAAAGAAGCCATTCTGAACTGCCTGAAACGAGTCGTTAGTAATTCCAGTCTTACTTCCTGCACACCTGTGTAAGTTTATAACAAATTTGCATAATGCCCGCCCATTGGTTGCCGGCGAGCAGCCTTTGCCCCGCCCTCAAACACTTTATTTGCAGCTGAGACTGGAAGAGTTTGGTTCGTGTTGTTCATGTGGAGAAGACGCTGTTTTCTGCTGCCAAATCAAATCCACTTTGATGAGATTGATAGGGTAAAACCGACGCATCATATCACTGAGTATCAAGTGCTGAGGAAGAGCTGAAATTCAGATATGCTAATAAGCATTTTGTTTCCCACCAATCACAACAGACTGGGCCATCTGACCAATCAGAGCAGAGCAGACTCTCAAAAAGGAGGCGTTTATGATTTAGCTCACATTGCTACATTGGCAAAATAATTTTTTTCAGCCCCCCCAGCAAATGGAGTTATGAGGTTTTTGACCAGCAAATGTCAGACATACGAACAGCTGCATCTGAGGCATTAAGTGAGTATCACATTACGTTTGCATTGATTATAAAGTTTGTTGGAGCTACGTGTGGGCTCTGAGATGTCATTCGGCCAAAATTTCATGTTATAAAAGGCTATTTAAGATAGTATTGACTATGGCACTCTTCTCTGCTCCTCAAATACATTAGCCTTTAAATATATAGTGTTTCTCGAGAAAAGAAATTGTTGTACTTATTCAAACAACCATTAACCATTGCATTGCAAACAAGCAAGACGTTCCAAAATGTGTGCAGCAGATTAAATATTTGCAAAACTTACAGACAGACATAAAGGGTGAACAGTATTAAGGATTTATGGACAAAATATGGAAATATGGTTTCTGCCCAATATTTTACATTTTGTTATTGCATAATGCATAGATCCAACCCTGGTTTAATAATAATAATTAATTTTATACATTTACATAGCAATTTTCTGGGAACTCAAAGCACTTTACATATGGAAGGGGGGAATGTGCCGCATCCCCCAGGATGATGCGACGGCAGCCATATTGCGCCAGAACGTCCACCACTCACCAGTTTATTGGTGGAGAGGAGACAGAGTGATGAAGCCAATCAATATATGGGGATGATTAGGAGGCCATGATGCCAATAGGCAAATTTGGCCAGGATGCCAGGGTTGCACCCCTACTCTTTTCGAAAGACATCCTGGAATTTTTAATGACCACAGAGAGTCAGGACCTCGGTTTAACGTCTCATCTGAAGGTCGGTGCTTTTTTTGACCGCATAGTGTCCCCATCACTGCTGGCCTCACTAACACCTCTTCCAGCAGCAACGTAGTTTTTCCCAGGAGGTCTCCCATCCAGGTACTAACCAGGCTCAGCCCTGCTTAGCTTTAGTGGGCAACCAGTCTTGGGCTACAGGGTGACATGGCTGCTGACTAGAGGTTTAGAGAGACCAAATCCTTGATCGAACCGTTTGAGACACTGTGAGAAAAGAGGTGATTCCGTAATGGATATCATGAGAAAATTAAAATGTTTTTGATGCATGTATTGTTGGAGACTCCAGAACAAAATTAGGAGCCTTTAAATACAGTGAATACAAAAGTTGCTTTTAATATTTAATGTTGCATCAGCTTGTGTGTTTTCTTGGGATTGAACCCATAATCTTGGTGTCGTTTGCTCCCAGTTTTTTCAGTTTTTTTCGAAGTGTAAAAATGTAGTTTGATTTCTCTTCTTTCACGTGACTTTTCTCAGATGATCCTGAAGGCTGTTTTGTTCCTCCAGAGTTGGATAAGACTGGAAGCACGTATGAGGTGAGGATGAATCCTGGAACTGGATATTTGAATTATGAATATTATAATGCTGATGCTAATAGCTTGAAAGACCAACACACATAAGGACACATAAAAAAATATATATATTTTAACTAAATCTAAAACCATAAAAAATATTTCCACTACCTGAAATAAAATAAAATATAAAAAAATTAAACGTCAATTAATTAATTAAATTGCCAAGGCAACATTTTCTTTTAGTTTAACTTGATGCACTAAAATAACAAAAACTAAAACAGAAATAAAATTTGTAAAAAATATAGAGACATTTATATAAAAAAAAAAACTAATAAAAATGACGACAAAATTACCTTTAAAAAAATGGTCAATAAAAAAAATGGAAAAAACTCATTCAAAATCAATACTAATTTAACTAATAAATAAAATAAAAAATAAATCCCAAAAATACCCCATATACATATAGCAGAGTAATACTGTGGTATTTCAATAGTACCATATAAATGCCACTCCTATATTTCCAGCAGTAGATCATGGCACAAGCAATGCTGATGAGGTCGTAGGTTTGATCCTCAGGGAATGCATAAATTGTATACCTTAACTGCAATGTATGTCACTTTGGATAAACGCATCTGCCAAATGCATTCATGTAAATATGTAAATGTAAAATACCATGCGAGATATTATAACATTTTAATTGCATCATGTTGGCCGTGTAAAATATGTACATCATCTTGCACATTTTGTGTAGCCACTTTGATAAACTTTAGAAAAAAAATTATTATTAAAGAATATTATAGATGATAAATTATATCTGCATTGAGCGTCTCACATATGATTCATGAGCCTTGGGGACAGTGGTCTGTGAGCCAAAACGCTGAACTCACAGCTTACTACGCACAGTAACACAAAGACTTGCCATAATACCATATGCAAACAACCTACTAGATTCTACGTTATATCTGGATATATATAATCCATAAGGCTTTACTGTCCTGAACATCAGAAGTATAAAAACCACAAGCCAGAATTGCTGTAGGCGGTTTGCATTTCTGAAATGAAAACACCTTATGTAATGCTCTTTTCAGCTTGAACAACCTTTTAATTTAAGCACACCTTAATTCTGTTTCTCAACAAAGAGTTCATGAAATTCTGATGATGTTGGCATCAGGTATATATAATCACCTCTACGAGGTTCTTTTTCATGAGTTTTACCTGCTTGAGAGTCTGTTGTGCAACATTTCTGATCGTCTTTTAAGGCTCATTCATTATTTGAGGCTGAACAATGAGCCGTCAGTTTTGATGAGCATCAGCTGCTTCAGAGTCGATGCTACTGTCCAAATGAGAAGAAAATAGAAACTCTTATTGTAAAAACTGAAACATTAATTTAATAGTATATTTTTTACATGTTCCTAACATAATTTTTGAAAACTACAGAGGGCCTAACACAGGCCCTTGCAGCACTCCATAATTTACTGATATTATCTTAGATTTGTTCATAACATAATTTTAATAATGTATATGTAAGTATTTATGTGTATTGTAACACAGTTCGTAAATACGGGAAGAAGGAGGCGGGAACCGGCGAACATTCAACATACTTTAATATCCAAATAAACAAACAATAAAACGAAAGTAAAATGGCGGCAGTTCCACCCACACAAACAAAATAAAAACACAACATAAAATCCAGGCCTGGCCCTCTCTCGTCCTTCACTGTCGTCGCTCCTTTTTTATGCTTCCGGAGCTCCTCCGTGAGAGATACGAGACCGGTGTAGCGCGCAGCTGACGCTCATCTATATATTTGATCCCTTGGATATGTTTAAGATGTACAATTTCTTTACCTGGTTTAATTAGCATCATTCTCTCCTTCAGGGTCACATGTTCTCATTAGGCTCCACCCTCTCGGCCGCGCTGGATTTCGTCACGGATGCGGAGCTGCAGGTGGAGCTGAGTGAAGAGAGCAGGTGTTTGCTGAAGCAGATGCAGCAAGAGAAACCTGAAGATCGGCCACGACTCCAGGTTCACCAGTGATCGTGAAAGTGTGAAGTTAAATAGGAGACCGCTAGTGAAAATACTTCTGCAGTTTGATAGACATCAGCTGCTTTGGAGTTGATGGCTGCATGCATTTGGTTTTAAATAAAGTGCCAGATAAAAATAAAACACAGAAACGTAATCTTAATAATTTGAAAAATTTGAAAGTTGAAAATCTAAAAGCCTGAGACCATTAGTGAAAATACTTCTGCATTTATTTTTTTAATTATAAAAATAACTGAAAAGCTTGCATATTAGCATAATTTTAATAATTTTGTAATTATAATGTAAAAGTCTGAGACCATTAGTGAAACAAATTTTGCTTTATTTTTTTTTTTTTAAATGAACATATTATTTTTTTATGAACAGCATAAGAATTTGATGGATATCAGCTGAAAAGGCTGCATATTAAAACATAATTAGATTTATTGTTGTGCATTTTCATTGCATAATGTTAATAATTTTTTGCATGCTCATAATATAATTTTTGAACATTTTTTTTAAGTATAATCTAAAAGTCTGAGACCACTGTTATAATTACACTGAATATAATTATAATAATAATATACACTGAAAATAATTATGCTTTAAATTATGCACATTTTTTAAAATAGTAAACATTATTTTTATATTAACAGCAAAAGAATTTGATGAATATCAGTTGTAAAAGCTGCATATTAAAACATCATTTTAATAATTTTGCAATTATAATGTAAAAGTCTGAGACCATTATTGAAACAAATTTAGCTTTTTTTTTTTTAAATGGACATTATTTTTATATGAACAGCAAAAGAATTTGATGGATATCAGTTGTAAAGGCTGCATATTTAAACATAATTAGATTTTGCATTTTCATTGCATAGTTTTAATACTTTTTTGCATGTTCATAATATAATTTCTCAAACAAATTTTTAATTATACTCTAAAAGTCTGACACCACTATTGAAAATACTTCTCCTTTTATTTTTATTTTTTTATATATTAACAGCAAACCAATTTAATGGATATCAGTTGGCTACATATTGAAACAATTTTAGTAATTGTTTGCATGCTCTTTGCATAATTTTATTAATTTTGTAATTTTAATCTTTTTTTTAAGTTAACAGCATAACTATAATTTTATTGCAACATAAACATGCACAAACAAGCACTGGATTTGATATGAACAAATCCTGATGATCATGTTGACCTTGTTGACCTTTGCTCACGTCCGTGGGTGTTCTTGAGCGCCATCTTGTGGTTATCGAAAGCTAGTGCACTGAAATAAAAGCAGTACACAACAGCCACCCCCATAGACTCAGATTAGTCACAGATCTACACTACAGTGCCAACTGCGCTCTTTACCAGTCCATTCCTCCAGTGGGACAGACGCTGATGTGCAGCCAGATCTCTGCTTCAAAGCCCTACAGCTGACAGCTGAAGACTGACCACAGAAAACACACTTGCACAAAACTTTGTGAATATAATATGTGAATCGTCTGTTTAACCAGTAATACCTATAAATGTTTAATGGAACTAACCCGGACCTTCCAGGAATAGTGAAATATCCAATAGATTTGTTCTGGATTCTGTAAAACTTTTTTGTCAGCTGAACCTCTGAGATTTTAAGTTAATACTTCAATAATTTAACAACACATTTACTCAAGTTCACATGCTATGCACGTAAAAAGAAAATGTAAAAATTGACTCTCCATGAACTTCTGTGACTTTGTGAGGAGCATTAAATACTTAAAAAGTATGATAAAAACCGTGTAAGGGTCATTGGTCTTAAGGAGGCGGATTTCCCTCTTTGTCTAATGATGTATGAATAACATCACCTCTTATTTTGACAGGATATTCTCTCTCAGGCGGAGGCTGTACTCGGCGACATCTCGCCCACAACCGTCTGCCGGAAACTCTCTGCTATTGGCCGGAGAGTTCTGTCCATAGAGTCCGTCGCTGCTTTCCAAGGTTTGATTCCACAGTTGTTTCATAATGTTGCCGCTCTGATGGTTTGTGAGGGAACTGCAGGGGGTTTGTGGGTTGATGATTTATCCAAAAATCTAAAATAATTTTCTAATTAAACTGCTTTTAAACAATTATTTCGTAATTATTTTTTCAAATGTTCAAAATAAAACACTTATAAATAATGAATAAATATATAATTAAAAATAATATATATATATATATAAATATATATATTTATTTATATATATTTATTTTATTTGTTTACTTGCATGTCATGTGACCATTAACTGATATCAGAGAATAATAAATAACAAAAATATATTAAATAATAAAAAATAAGAAGAATATGTGACCATTAACTGACATCAGTGAATAAATAACAAAAATATAAATAATTTTAAATTAAACTGTTTTAAACAATTATTTTTTTATTGTTTTTTTTTTTTTCAAAAAAATAAAACAATAAAAAATGAGAAATAATAAAAATGGAATAAAAATTTATTTTGTTTGTTTACTTGCATGTCACGTTATCAGAGAATAATAAAAAATAATAAATAATACAAAAAATGTACCTGCATGTGTCATGGGATCATTATTTGACATCAGGGAATAATAAATAATTAAATATATAATAAATCATTTAAAAAAAATAACAAAAATATGTGCCCATTAACTGACATCAGATAATAATAAATAATAAAAATATAATAATATATAATAAGTAATTAAAAGAAAAATAGTACAAATAATATGTGACCTTAACTGACATCAGACAATAAAAATAATATAAAAATATAATAATATATGAGTGATTAAAAGAAAAATAATACAAATAATATGTGATAATAATATTAACTGACATCAGACAATAAAAATAATAAAATATTTAAGCAATAATTAAATAATAAAGATATATATTATTTGTTTAGCTGCATATCATGTCACTATTAACTGACATCAATAATAATGTATAATAATAATGTATAATTACAACTTGTTTTATTGTTGGCTGTCAGTTAATTTTATTTTTTAATGCACACACACACACATATATATATATAATATTTAGCTTAAAGTGAAGCAGAAAAAAGTTTGGGAATCTCTGCTGTGGTATGGTCACATGGTCAGATCTCCCTATTTGTTCACAGATGCATCCAATTTCCATTTTCTGGATTACAAAGCTTTAAGATCAAACTCCATGGAGAATCACACCAGCGATCGTACCATGATCAGAAACTACTCGGCCGATTCATGCGACGGGGAGGAGCTGCTGCTGAAGCGCAGAGGTCTCGTGTGTAACGGATCGCCTTGGTCCGGAGCTCCGGCTGGACTCAGGGAAGAAGAGCCGTCGCCGGACAGCAGGTCTCAGAACAGTTCTCCGGTGCACAGGAGGAGTCAGGAGAGGAGGCCTGGGAGAGCGAGGAGAGCCCTGAACCGCTCTTGCTCCGTCCCGGACTCCAACAACCCTCCGGCGTTCGGTCCTTCCTCGCACGCCCCCATCAGCATGCTGGTGGCTGACCTCTCCGAGATCACCGAGGACGAGAGCGTGCCGGCCGGCTGGAGCGGGAGACTGCGTCAGGCCAAACCCAAACTTGAGGAATTATGTGTCCCGTTTGCAGATGCAATGGTCGAACCTGATGAACACGAGACGGATCAGAGCTCCGGAGACGCTCAAACCCCGACGGCTCTGGAAGATGCTGACCTGTGCAGCTCCAACCACATGAACAAATCTGTATTGTGTCTGAATGAGGAATATCAGAATGAGGTTTGTTTCTTGAGACAGAACGGCCAATATTTGTCTATTTTATTTAAGGCAAAACACTACAGGCATTGTTTTTCATGCACCGGTCAATATTGAGATTTTAGTCTATTTTTCTTCCATAACTTGTCTTTTTTCACACTAGTGGAAAGAAAACATCCAAAATACACTTTTAAGTGTTTTAACATAATATTTCAGAAAAAATACAACACAATTGTGGGAAGGTACTGTGATTAATCAGCTGGGGAAATATGGTGGTACAATTTTTATCACTTTGAATGTGTAATAAAAAGAAGTGTGTTGATGTAAAATGAATGAGAAATCAATATAGTTTTATGTTTGTTTCCCAGTGGATGTCCTTGCGGGAGCTGCTGTCGTGCTCTGCTCAGCCTTTCTCGGTGAATGAGCTCTGGGCTTTATGCTACACGTGTCTCTCCACGCTGCAGACATACATCGACCTCCCAGGTCAGTCTTGTGCATCAAAGAGTCTTTATATCCATAGTAAATTTAGAATTAACCTATATGTTAATGCAACATTATCCAGTGCTTTACAGATGCTTCTGTCTAAAGCTTGTTTTATGTAATTTAACTACATAGCAATTTTCCATCCATTTGGATTACATAGTTTTAACATAAACTCATAAACTTAATGTGATTCATATTTGTCAGTCATACGTAAATGAAATGGGTAAGATTTATCTAATAGTTGAGTATATGAATAGTGAGAGATTAAATGTCTTTTATCTTCAGTTGATTTCATCGAAGGCTGTGAAGTCAGTTGTAGTTCTTGTGTTTCTCTGTCCTTCAGTGATTCTGCTTGTTAACAGCAGGTGTTCATCATTAATGCTCAATCATCACTTAATGATCTCATTAACTCTGACACTGCTTCAATGGTACTTTAACTCAGTAGTGTGCACACACATGACCACTAAACAGTGTTAATTAACCTGGGCATTTTTCTGTGAACTATTACATAAATCTTACCTATTTCATTTACGTATGACTGACAAATATGAATCACATTACGTTTATTAGTTTGTTTATGTTAAAATTATGTAGTCCAAATGGATGGAAAATTGCTATGTAATTAATTTACATAAAACTTATGTTTAGACTGAAATATTTTTTTGAGTGTATAATGCATGTATGCAGTTGACGAGTCATTTCATTTAAATCAGTTTTAATAAACATTTTCTATTACTTATATGATTATTACTCATGCAGTGTTTGAGCTGTTGTTACTTCAGAGACCTGATGGAATATTTGTTTTAAAAATTCTCCTGTCACACAACAGGAAAAAAGTGCACATCAAAAAAGTTAATATTTGATGGTAATAAATAAATATACAAAAGTGGTGACCAGTTACAGAATACAAAAATATGATCATATAGAAGCTTATTAAAAATTTAAAAAAAAAAAATATTTTTTGTGTTTACTTGCATGTCATGTGACCATTAACTGAATAATAATTAATAATAAATTACACAAAAAAATCCTGTAAGTCATGTGATCATTAATTGGCATCAGAGCATAATAAATAACCAAAAATAATTTAAAGAAATATTTAAAAAAT
Organism: Zacco platypus; assembly: GCA_038088235.1. NCBI lineage: Eukaryota > Metazoa > Chordata > Actinopteri > Cypriniformes > Xenocyprididae > Zacco > Zacco platypus. Next base: position 3,075,864 of record CM076078.1, on the reverse strand, counting down.
ATCTGACCATTAACTGACATCAGAGAATAATAAATAACAATTTTTTTTAAATAATACAAATATTTTATTTGTTTACCTGCATGTCATGTGACCATTAACTGACACAAGACATTAATAAATAATAAAATATCTAATAAATAATTAAATAAAAAAAAAATCATTCATTTACCTGCGTCTCATTTGACCATTAACTGACATTTGCCAATAATAAAAATGATTAGAAATATATATTTATTAATAGTCACATGACATGTAGCTAAACAAATTATATATATATTATGTCACTTTTAACTGACATCAGACAATAAATTGTGATAAATTATACACACATGTACACATATATGTATAGCTGACATTCGAGAACTGTGAAATTGTTCAATTGTAAATTGTTTGTCGTTAAATTATTGAAATATTCAAATAAAATCTCAGGTGGACTCAATTTTAACCTAAAATCAGGATTATTGAAGCTAGAAATGTTATACCAACCATCCCAACTGAACAAAAACTAATGGCAATATTTACTTGGGAATTGTTTGCAATCGTATGATCCGTGGTTCGTGTTTGAGAAAAATAACTGTTGTCTGTTACATTAGACTATCTGTGTCTGGACTCTGTGTATGTGGGCTGTGAAGGAGAGATGCTGTTTCTGAGACCAAAGAACTCGGGTACGAGCTCTAACATCTCATTTACAACGCGTGATAATTCACACGCACGCGTTCTAAAGTAAATGCAATTATTCTAATTCATATCAGTTCTTTAATTCCGTTCCGGTTGTCCTTCTCAGTCTCCTGCGATGCGTTTTTCCTGGCTCCTGAATTTCAAGAACATGGAATTGTGACGGAAAAGGTTTGTTACTATTGCAACCACTTTCTAGTAGTTGCACAGTGTTGTGTATTTAAAAGGGTGTGATTTTGCAATGTGTTTCTGCTGGTCTCTAGGCATGTGTGTATGGGGTGGCAGCTGTCCTCTGGGCTACAGCCAAATTTAATTTATCTCCTAATCAAAAGCTGGCCATGCCGAGAAAACTCAAGAGACTTCTGCTTGAGATGGCCAAAAGAACTCCAATCGAAAGACCTTCTATTGAAATGGCCAAAAAGGTACTTGAGAATGATCTTCCATTATTTATTCATTTAAAACATATTTTCTAGAGTTATACTTCACTCCAAATCCCAGGATAAGATTATATAAGAGAATATATTAAATAACAGTGAGCAATATATTTTTTTTTACAAAGTTTCATAATCTTTGTCAACGTTAGTCAATAAAAATACAGTTGTTAATTGTTTTTAACTAATGTTATGAAATTATTTTTAAAACTCTCTCTCTCTCTCTCTCTCTATGTATATATATATATATATATATATATAGTATTAATATGCTGTAATGTGATTTTTTTTTAATGATATAAATATTGATTTTAATAATTCATGATTTTTTGCATTACAGTCATGAGAATTTGGGGCAAAATTGTCCTGAAAATAATGTCACAATGTAATTAAAGTCTTAATGAACATACAATAGGCTTCCTTTTCTTTATGCATTGAATGCATTTCTTGTTTTTTTCATCTAAACACACATTGTGTTTTCTCTCGTAACTCGTGCGCTGAGGCTGTTCACGTGTGCTGATGAGGTTTATGTCTGCTGTTATGTTTCAGTGTTGCTGTGACTATCTCTACCGCCAGGGAACTGATGCAGAGAGCGTGTGGACGCAGCTCATCAGCCGAGTTCACCAGGTGAAGCGTCACACTTCATTTCACCGCAGGATCTGTTCAGAGGCAGATCCGATGAGAACGGGTCATGCAGGGACAGGATTTGATCGGTCCTGTGATTCCTTTTCAGTTTTATAGAGTCTCTGTTCTTTGTACATTTAACTATGGAAACTTGTTTGGAAGGTAACTTTTTATCTCACAATTCTGTCTTTTTTTTCTTCTCAAAATTAAATGCAATTATGAATTATAAAGTCAGAATAGTAATAAACTCGGAAATGTGAGAAACAAAGTCAGAATTACAAGTGATAAACTCAGAATTGCGAGAAATAAAGTCAGAATTACCAGTAATAAATTTGGAATTGCGAGAAATAAAGTCAGAATTACAAGTGATAAACTCAGAATTGCAATACATAAAGTCAGAATTACCAGTAATAAACTCAAAATTGCAATAAATAAAGTCAGAATTACCAGTAATAAACTTGGAATTGTGGGAAATAAAGCCAGAATTGCGAGAAATTGTCAGAATCTTGAGTTATAAATTCAGAATTGCAAAACTTAAAGCAGAATTGCCAGTAATAAACTCGGAATTGCGAGAAATAAAGTCAGAATTACCAGTAATTAATTTGGAATTGCGAGAAATAAAGTCAGGAGTTACTAGTAATAAACTCGGAATTGCGAGAAATAAAGTCAGAGTTAAGAATAATAAACTCAGACGTGCGAGAAATAAAGCCAGAATTGCCAGTAATAGACTCGGAATTGTGAGAAATAAAGTCAGAATTACCAGTAATTAATTTGGAATTGCGAGAAATAAAGTCAGGAGTTACTAGTAATAAACTCGGAATTGCGAGAAATAAAGTCAGAGTTAAGAATGATAAACTCGGAATTGCAAGAAATAAAGTCACGAGTTACTAGTAATAAACTCGGAATTGCGAGAAATAAAGTCAGAGTTAAGAATAATAAACTCGGACTTGCGAGAAATAAAGTCAGAGTTAGGAATAATAAACTCGGAATTGCGAGAAATAAAGTCAGAATTACAAGTAATAAATTTTGAATTGCTAGAAATAAAGTCAGAGTTAAGAATATTAAACTCGGAATTTCGAGAAATAAAGTCAGAATTACCAGTAATTAATTTGGAATTGCGAGAAATAAAGTCAGAGTTAAGAATAATAAACTCGGAATTGCAAGAAATAAAGTCAGAGTTAAGAAGAATAAACTCGGAATTGCTAGAAATAAAGTCAGGAGTTACTAGTAATAAACTTGGAATTGCGAGAAATAAAGTCAGGAGTTACTAGTAATAAACTCGGAATTGCGAGAAATAAAGCCAGAATTGCCAGTAATAAATTTGGAATTGCGAGAAATAAAGTCAGAGTTAAGAATAATAAACTCGGAATTGCGAGAAATAAAGCCAGAATTGCCAGTGATAAATTTGGAATTGCGAGAAATAAATAAAATTTGGCAGTTACCTTTCCAGTTTTTTATTCCATGGCAGACACAAGCTTCCATGTTTTATCATATGTCTGTGTCACAGAAACATTGTCTCTGACTGAATCTGCCAATCCTTCTGCTGCATCAAACATGCCAGTCCAGTGATATCAGCGGCAAACAGACGCCCCTGTAGGCGCCGACCCATCCAAAGTCATTTCTGTCCTGTTTGTACATCTGTTACAGATTTTTTTTTGACTCCAGTTTCCAGATAGTCGTGAACTGATTTTTCATGAGACTTCCCAGAGGAATGCTGTTGCTCAGAGGTCGATCTTTCATATCTCAGGAGACTCTTTTTAAGTTTCAACTTTCCCTCAAATGTTTCTTTGGAAATTCTGTAGACCACATATAAATTCCAGCTGCTCTCAGAAACGTCCAAACGCTCTTCTGTAACTCTTTCCTGTCTTAATGCATGAACTTCGGTAAACACGTTTCTCGTAACAAGTACCATTTTCATTGAAGGCATTCGATGGGAATAGAGCTACAGAGGAATCGTCTTCTCCTGAGTGTGCTGAAAACCCATCTGACCCACACTTGGGAGAAGTTAAGACAGGTGCGAGTCATTCTGTCAATCTACATTTTTAACATTTCAGATTAAATAGATTAAACTTTCACAAAACCTGTCAAGAATATTTTCAGGTCATATTTCACCCTAAAATCAGTAGAAATAAATTCTATTGCTCATAAAGAAAGCCTATATTATCTTTATAACAATTAAGCACATTTACCCACACATTCTTTGTAATGTTATCTGAAAAGAATCTCATATTATTGTAATTTGAAGAAAAAAAAATGTATATGCACTATTGCTTAAAATTTGTTATTTGTTAAAAAAACAGTAAAAACAGTGAAATATTATTACAATTTAAAACAGCTGTTTTCTGTGAAAATATGTAGTAAAGTGTAATTTATATCCAGTGATCAAAGCTGAATTTTCAGCATCATTCCTCCAGTCTTCAGTGTCACATGATCCTTCAGAAATCATTCTAATATGATGATGAAACATTTATGATTGTTATTAATGTTCAAAACAGTCCTGTACTTTTTATTTTCAGGATTCTTTGATGAATAGAAAGTTCAAAAGAATCTGAAATACATTTTGTAACATTATACACTACCATTCAAAAGTTTGGGGTCAGTAAGAATTTTTATTTTTTATTTTATTTTTTTTAAAGAAATTAATACTTTTATTCAGCAAGGATGCATTAAATCATTCAAAAGTCACAGTAAAGACATTTAAAATGTTACAAAAGATTATATTTCAAATAAACGCTGTTCTTTTGACCTTTCTATCCATCAAAGAATCCTGAAAAAAAAAATATTGTATACTATATTTTGTTCAATTGTACACATTAAATGTTTCTTGAGCAGCAAATCCTCATATTAGAATGATTTCTGAAGGATCATGTGACACTGAAGACTGGAGGAATGATGCTGAAAATTCAGCTTTGATCACAGAAATAAATTACATTTTTAAATATTTTCAAACAATTTTAAATTGTAATAATATTTCAGAAAATTACTGTATTTTTAATCAAATAGCCTTGGTGAGCAGATGAAACTTCTTTTAAAAACAAAAAATCTTACTTTTAAATGGTAGTGTGTGTGTGTGTGTGTGTGTGTGTGTGGGTATTCCCTACATTATGGGGACCAAATGTCCCCACAGTTACAGTAATACTAGTAAATTTTGATCTTGTGGGGACATTTTTTTTGGTCCCCATGAGGAAACAAGCTTATAAATCACACAGAATTATCTTTTTTGACAATCTAAAATAGCAGAACATTTTCTGTGATGGGTAGGTTTAGGAGTAGTGTTAGTGTAGGGGGACAGAATATACAGTTTGTACAGTATAAAAACCATTACGCCTATGGAATGTCCCCATAAACCATGAAAACACAACGTGTGTGTGTAAAAAAAAAAATGTGTGCATTACAGTGACGAGAATATGAAGGGAAATGTGCTTTTGCTCAATGGTTCATTTTCATTATGTAAAATGTCTTATTTATTTTATTTTGGGGTGAAATGTGATCCACACGTGTTTTCATGAGATCCATCCTGTTTTGTAATAACTGTTCAAGCATGCGTGTCGGTTGAATATGAAGTGTGGCATTAATCTGCAGGTCTGTGTGCTTGTGTTGTTTTTCTCTCAGGTTTTGTCCCGTTGGCCTGCGAGGGCAGGTTGGACCCTGTAATTGGTCCTGTTCCTCATAATTACCCAGTATCCTCCACCGCCATCAGTCTGCCCGAGGCCTTCACCTCTCCTGCTACACACTTCAGCCCTATAGTACTGACCCAAGAGGAGGTCATTCATCTAAACACCCCGACTCGCCCTCAGTCCGAGCTGTAGGTCCCCCTTTTCCCCCATTTAAACTTCTATAAATTTTTCTACACTTTAGTGTCTTCCTTAAAAAGAGACCAGCGTTAGGTCAAAGCATTCATGAACTATTTAAGTTCAGATCTATGCTCAAAAAAGAGGGTGACTGTTAACAGTTTAATGCACTGAAATATTTTCCCCACGTTTAGGATCTAACGTTCTTGTTTATTTCGAAGGATTGTCAGTGGACGCATCACAGATGAAACGATCCTGCCGGAGCCGGAGGAACAGGAAGAGAACGACACTGAGGAAGATGGGATTGGGGGAGTTTTCTCTAAGGCGGATGTGGCCGGTTATTCATCATCATCCACTCTTGTGATTTCTCCGCCTCCAGTGATTCCCCAAATAACAAATGAAGAAACGGACAAACAGCCAAACTACCTCGCCCTACCATGTGATAATGGGATTTGTAACAACTTCCTGCTACAGCAAGACCCACAGACAGGGCATCTGACCCTACTTCCCGTTCAGATCGCCGAGCTTCAGCCCATCACAGGCGTGGGTCACTTCAGTGCAGAACCACTAAACATAAAGCTACCAAATCCTTTATCTTCTGTAAAATCAGACGTTACTATCAGGAATGAAAGAGGCTGTGTTTCCCATAGAGAACATGACTCTGCAGCGTCTCCTGAAAGGGCTGTAAATATTACGGCTCCTCACTGTTTGAATCACACGTTGACCCTGACGAGCTCGTGTCAGAGATGCCCGTGTCTGCAGCGTCTCGTTGACCTGCTCAGTGAGGAGTTTGCATTTGACAGATACATGGAGAATGGAGTCGAAGATCTGGCTATGGGTAACTGTTTATTTAAATCATTTTTGAACTTTTTGTTTTTCATAACATTTTAACTTTTCTATCAAAGTTATATATATATATTTTTTTTAATATTTTATTTTGTTATTTTATTAATATATTTTTTTATTTTTACATTTTAAATTTTTTATGCTTTTTTTTTTTTACAATTTATCATTTTTAATATTGTTATAATTATTTTAGTTTTGCATTTTGGTTTGTTTTATCATTTATATATTTTATTATTATTATGTTTATTTTTTAGATTTTACTATTTATTTCAAATTTATTATTTTCTCATTTTTAATGTAGTATGTTTTATTATTTTTACATTTTAATTTATTATTTTTTATGTTTTTTACAAGCTATTATTATTTTTAGTGTTATTTTAAATATTTATTTTTACTTATTATTTTATTTTTTGCACATTTTACTATTTTTGTATTATTTTTTATTTATTTTTTATTTTTTCTATTTTGTCCTATTATTATTATTTTTTCATGTTATTATTTTAATTTACTTTTAGTGTTTAAAAATTTTATTTAGCTTTTATTATTTAAAAAAAAATATATTTTACATTTATTATTACAGTTTAATGCACTTTGCTTCCCTGTGTTAAAAATCACCCCCAACTCAATCTTTAATTCACAGATTTTTCTATGAAATCCAGGGGAGTTCAATCAAAGAAATAAACTTAGAAACTTAAGCAAAAAGTTGGGTTTATGTTAGAATAGGCCACATGTTTTCCATAGATTTTGCCTGTGTTTGAATTGTCTTAATCAGGTCTTTGTCGTCTTCAAGGACTCTCTCATGACTTTTCTCTTTCTAGGAGAATACATCTTTTCCTTAAAAAACCTCCGATTTGACACTTTTTGCCGAGCAGTAAGGGAGAAATTCTGCGATCTGTACTGGGAGCAGAAGCTGCTGTGTGACCTGCACCACCTGATTAACCACCGTTCATGTCATCTGTGAGTCTCCACACACAAACCCTGAATCTCTTTCATTCCCTTTAGCAGCTTATATACATCCGGAGCGTTTGGTTTTAGATACTACTGAAGAAATATGTGGTGTATGTAGATAGAACTTGCTCATTCTAAGGTAATAAAACCTAGCGATTCATTATGTAAAGTCTTTATATACCACTGAAAATATAGTGATGTGTATATATATATACATATATATTCTCCTAAATATTACACACTGGACCTTTAAAACGAGATAAAGGAATCATTTATGTCTGGAGCACAAATGTTGCACAGCGAGGTTAATACTTTAGGTTTAGCACAACTAATTGATTCATCATTGCTGAGCAGATCTCAGGATTGTTTTTCTGAAGGCTGAAATGGACAACAGCCTGTGGCTTTGAATTTCAGTCACATGAGAGCTTCTCAATAAACACTCAAGACACACACACATACATCCACTTCCTCTCCACTTATCATCAGTAATCAAGCCAGGATCATTTCAGAAAAAGCAGTTTTCCAGAAAGGTCCCTATGAAAACATTGAGAGTCCTCATTTGTCGGCTCTGGCTCATCTGCGTCTCCAGCCGTCAGGTCAGAGGGCGTCACATGAAGGCAGAGAGAGCTGTGATGTTGGGAGACACAATAGTCTCTTTCTCATAGCCAGATCACATGCTCTGTGTGAGAGGGGAACAGACTGAAATGGCTGTGGACGATACAGACTCTCCCTGCATGCGGCGATGAGGTGCGAGGGGTTACGTGGCGATGCAGGTACTGTGAGAGGGGTGTGGACGTCACGGCAGGTGCTGGACGTTTAGTCACGTGACTGCGGTGAGCTAGAGCAAGACTCGGATCAAAAGACGTGTTCTTAAAACTCAAGCTTAATGTTCTCTGGTAGGTGGTTTGGGGGAGAAATGGTTTAGTGGAACTTTATGTACACTTTATTTTTTATTTATTTATGATAAATGTTTTTTTTTTTTACCAATATTTATTTATTTATTTATTTATTTATTTGTTTTTTATTATAAATGGTTTAGTTGAGTATTA
>CM076078.1:3022500-3062500 GCA_038088235.1 Zacco platypus | reverse complement strand
TTCATTGGAAGAGCTTTAGTGGATTAAGAGATTCCATCATTCATATTTTCAATGTGCCACATGCATCAGACATTCAGAATGAGGACATACAGATATACACAATGTGCATTTTAATTTAATTCAATTGCAGTTGTCAAAAAAACAGGGTGTTAGATATTAACATGATAATATCAAAGAGAGTTTGCATTGTCTTTTATAGCAGAATAGAAACGGTCAGTGTGTGCGATGGCTTTGATGGTGGTTGAGGGCTGTTTTATGAGCGGAGGTCAGACGCAGGAGGAACGGAGGTGCGGTTGGACTCCACTTACTCTCCTCCCACTTCAAAGCACCAACCATCGATCTCTGTTACCATAGTGAGAAATACAGAGAGTTCATTGTGCTGTACAAACTGTGCTGAGATTCTTCACCCTAATGATGTACACTACCGCTCAGTTTGGGGTCAGGAAGATACTATTATTATTAGATAATAATAATACTAATAATACCTCTATTAAGCAAGAATGCATTCAATTGATTTAAAGTGACAGTAAAAATAAACACTGTTCTTCTGAATCTCGGTTTCCACAAAAATATGAAGCAGCACAACTGTTTTTTGAACATTGATAATAATCAGAAATGTTTCTTGAGCAGCAAATCATCATATCAGAATGATTTCTGAAGGATCATGTGACACTGAAGACTGGAGGAATGATGCTGAAAATTCAGCTTTGATCGCAGGATATAAATTACAGTTTACTATAAATTCACATAGAAAACAGCTGTTTTAAATTCTAATAATATTTAGCAATTTTTAGTGCATTTTTAATCAAATAAATGCAGCCTTGATGAGAAGAGGAGACTTTTAAAATATTTAAAAACCTACCAACCCCAAATGTTTGAATGTTAGTTTACACTCCAGTCATCTTCATCCTCTTCAACACATTGGGTTGAATCATACAAAGCCATAATGCCTCTGAAAAAGCATTTTATATATATATCAGTATATAATATAATATATATCATATATCAGTAATAGTCAGTAATATAGTAATAATTACAGCAATAATATATATAGCAGGCACTACATTTGGTTTGAAACTTTGAAAATGCCTGCGTTTGGGTTATTACGTCGTTAAAAAAACATCTTTTCTCGTAAAAACAAGATATTATGTCATTAAAATGACATCTTTTTCTCGTTAAAAAGACATTTTCTTGTAATAACGAGATGTTACACTGTTAAAACGACACATTTTGTACGTGACGTGTACAAAATATTCCTTTTATCTGATCTATAAAAGAGAATTCATTTAGTTTTGCTCACACTTCCGCGCTCGAAAAGCAGAAGCAAATATTGTGTAAAATGTCTTTCGACATCTGTATCGATGGCAGATTGTTGTGATTTGGCATGCAGTTCATCACAGATACTTCATCTAAACCAAACTTTCTAAAACTTACAAGGTAGAAACTTTAGTAAGGAGCCCTTGAAATAGTATATAACAGTGATTAAACCCAGTCAGTGTGGATGGGAGTAATGAACACAACGTAATTGTTTTATTGGCAAACATCCCCATTCAACCCTAACCCTTGCTTAAAAAGAATAAACAAATAAAACATTTAACCCAACCGCTGGCTTAAAACAACACAATTGCTGGGTTTGTCCATTTTCAACCCAACTTGGGTTGGGTTTTTAACCCAGCATTTTTTAGAGTGTTACTTCACGACCGTTAAAAAGTATGTTCTATACAGTATGAAGAAGTGTTGTAAAGTAATCTGGATGTACTATATCTGCCATGTTGTCATTATCATGTGACCTACTGCGTCAGTTGTGTCGCTTCACTGCCATTCATAAATCCTCATGGGATAGTAAAGTGTCCATCAGATGCACATTTCAGAATCTAGTCAGTCCCTCCAGAAAAATGCGATTATGCGATCATTTGATTTCAGCCAAAGTCCGCATATTTATGCGGGGGTCACATTTTTTCAAATACGCTGCATAAATTGCCGATTTCAGCAAGAAAAATATGCGGGGCTGGCATGATTTCATAATCCCTGTATGTTCGTTGCAAAAAAGTCACATATATCTCAGCAGAAAGTTGAAAAATGTTGCGTTTACTTCACACAAGTAAAGCGTCATTATTTTCCCCCGATTGCCATGGGAACCTTATGAAGTGACGTAATTAATGAACATCATCTGCAAACCCAGCGGTGAAACCGTGATGAAGCACGCAAATCATTCTCATTTGCCAACAAAAATAAGCGCAAAAGAGCGCGCAAAGCAGTTTCCCGGTGTGTCACATGACAGTGGGGGCAAATTATTCTGCACTCTGTGCAACTGCGTGTCGGACCACAGACGACGCTGTTTATTAGTGTGTAAAATAATTCACGTTGCAGTAACAGATGCACTTTATGCATTGGAAGCACTTAATTTAACAGAAGATGTGTGTTTTGTACAGCTACCTCTGTAAAACAGGAAGCACACGTTTTATTTTTTTATATTTTATTTACTCATTTTTACAGAAGTTGTTGAATATTCCTTTGTAAAGCGACAGAACTTGTTTGACTCAATGTTTTGTAAGTTTGAGCCGTGTGTTAATGAAGGTCTGAAATAAATCAGAATGAGAACTTCAATATTCTGTGATTTAGTAGCTTGAAGTGATCAGAAATGACTCTTGACATGAAGGTAGTAGTCTAGAGAGAATCTCCTTTTTTTCCTCTTTTGCATCAAACCGCAGTTTTTGCAAGTTCCCGCAATTTCATCGCATAAAATTGCAAAAATATCCCGTATATTCTATCGCATTTTTTAAGAAAACGTGCCGCATAATCAAGGATATTTGCCCGCAGCAATCACAAAAAAAAGTTTTTCTGGAGGGACTGAGTAATACTTTTCGCCTGATGTTTTATGAATTCCCCCTCACAAAGCTGATACTGGAAGTAGGCTTATTTTGTTCCATCAGGAAAATTGGTTAAATAAAAAAAGCTATTATCTGTCAATGCAATGCATGGTTAGTTGTAGGTGTTAGTTCTGGTTTAGTTTGGGCATCAAGATCCATTTATTGATCTTTTTTTTCTTTGCTCTTAAACAGGAGCTTCACCAACAGCTGGTAATTGAGAGCAGAAATCTGAAAAAGACCAGAACCTTCTACCATAAGCTGATACAGCAAGAGAGAAAAAACAAAGGTACTCCAACTGCGATAGGAAATGCAGTGCAGATGTTCCTCAGGCGGCAGATGTGTGTGATGGTGGTTTGAGTGCTCGTCTGTCTTTGCAGGTTCAGACACAAAGGTGATGGCGTCTAAAGTCAAGCTGCAGTTTGACGAGCTCAGAGACAAAGTGGAGTTTCTACATACTGTGAAGAAATATCTCCAGGTTTGTGAAGTTGCACACGCTACCATTTTTTCTGCTGTGTTTTAAAGACATTTATGAGCAATAATATTCTGCTTTTACATTTATTTACTTGGCAAAGACGCAGATTAGGAGTGTATTCAAGGTTTATATTTATCATGTATGTACCATGACCTTGATGTTGTCAGGAACTTCAAAATACTAAAACCTAGAGATCTGACTGTGAAGTAATATCTGACTGGATAAGCCAAATATATAGTACTTGTAAAAAAATAAATAAAAAAAAAAGTTAAAAAAAAATTAATAATAGCTTGTTGTTATTAATAAAAATACAATAATATTATTATGTTATTATATTAATAATAATAACATTGACCAGTATGACGATAATAATAATAAAAGATTAATGTTATCATTATATGATATTAGCTATAATAATAATAATATTACGTTGCTGTAGTTATTATAGTACTAATAATAGTAATTGTTTGTTGTTGTTATTTGTATTATTAATAATATTGATGATGATGAATTATTGATTTATGTTATCATTAATAATATGTTGTTGTTATTATTGTTATTGTTAATAATAATAATATGTTGTTGTTATTTGTATTGTATTATTAGTAATATTGATGATGATGATGATAAAAGATTTATGTTATTATTATTAATTATGTTATTATTGTTATTGTTTGTTAATAATAATAATAATAATAGGTTGATAATGTTATTTGTATTATTAATGATGATGATGATGATACAATATTTGTTATTATTATTAATAATATTAGGTTGTTGTTGTTAATAATATTAATTATTATTATTAGATTTTATTTTGTTATTATTATTAAAATATTAGTATCATTGGCATTGTTATTATTTGTATTATTATTATTTATATTATTATTATTGTTATTAATTCTTAGTATATTCAATTGATATCTAATTTATTGTAAATTAATATTTATAATAATATTGATATTGATAAAATAATCACAATAAACTATTATTAAACAAAAATATTTTACACTGGCTTTGAATTTGGCTCATCCAATTAGATATTACTTCAGTTTTTAGTATTACTAGATAAATACTAACAATTGTTAAGTAAAATCTAATTCTAGTTTTTAGAAGTTCCTAAAATCACCAACATTATGGATTTGATTCCCAATGTACTGATAAATGTACTTGAAAACACCGTAAGAAACTTAAAACTACAGGCAAGAAAAAAGTTTTTGCAAAGGAAATGAATGTAATTGAATTATTAATTATTCATTGATAATTGTTGCCTCAAGCATTTTATAAAAGCAATAAGCATTAGAGGCCATGTGGAGATTTTATGTTCTATTATTTAATTTTTAACGCAAGTGTTTGTTATCGCCGCTTTAAGGCAATCTTCAACATGATTGCCATTAAACATTAAGATGCTGTTTTATAAGAGACAGGTATGATTCAGGTTTCAGCACCTCTCATTCATTTCTATGGTATCTGCAAGCAGCGATTGACTGCCACAAAACTCTATAGGTAACTCTAAAGGCTATAATGTGATTGCTTATCAAGGCACACATGATCCAAGTTACACTTTCTCCACTTGTAGATCCCTGCTATCTCCCAATGAAACAGTCTCTGACACTGTTGTTGCAGGTGTTATCCGTGGATCAGTGGGGTTTGGCGCTCTCTCTGCTGCCCTCTCTGGCTGCGTGTGGAGCTGCACCTCTGGAGCTGCGGCACTCTGAGGATCCTGCCGTGCTGCACTTCCTGTGTGAGCGGCGCAGGGGGAACGGCTGCCCACTAGTGGCCGCAACTGCCAGAGGTCTAATGGCTTACCTGTATGCCAGGTACTGTGAGCCCTTAATGGATGTGTAAGAGTTAAATGACTCTGCTCAAACCCTCATCACACATGTCGTTAACAGGAACGCTCACTCTGAGGGATTTATTCAGCAGTTTTTCTACACGTATCGCTACTTTTGCACCCCTGAGGAGCTTCTGCAGTTTCTAATGGACAAATACAACAGCACACTGGGGTATGAATAAAATAAATATGACCACTGTTACCACTTACTGTATTCTAGAATAAACTAGAACAGGTAAACTGCTCAGATAGATAGATAGATAGATAGATAGATAGATAGATAGATAGATAGATAGATAGATAGATAGATAGATAGATAGATAGATAGATAGATAGATAGATAGATAGATAGATACATAGATAGATAGATTGATTGATACATAGATAAATAGATACATAGATACATAGATACATTGATTGATTGATTGATTGATACATAGATAGATAGATAGATAGATAGATAGATAGATAGATAGATAGATAGATAGATAGATAGATAGATACATTGATACATTGATACATTGATTGATTGATTGATAGATACATAGCTAAATAGACATAGATACATAGAAACATAGATTGATTGCTAGATAGATAGATAGATAGATAGATAGATAGATAGATAGATAGATAGATTGATACATACATTGATACATAGATACACTGATACATTGATACATTGATTGATTGATTGATTGATTGATTGATTGATTGATTGATTGATTGATTGATTGATTGATTGATTGATAGATCGATAGATAGATAGATAGATTGATTGATAGAAAGATTGATTTTTTTTATATTTTTATTTTTTATTTATTTATTTTATTTATTTTGTTAGGCCCACAGAATTAGATAGATAGATTGATAGATACATAGATAGATTGATTGATTGATTGCTAGATAGATAGATTGATTGATACATAGATACAATTGATTGATTGATTGATTGATTGATTGATTGATTGATTGATACATAGATACATTGATTGATTGATTGATACATAGATACATAGATAGATAGATAGATAGATAGATAGATAGATAGATAGATAGATAGATAGATAGATTGATTGATTGATTGATTGATTGATTGATTGATTGATTGATTGATAGAAAGAAAGATTGATTTTTTTTATATTTTTATTTTTAATTTATTTATTTTATTTATTTTATTTATTTTGTTAAGCCCACAGAATTAAGGTTTACAGAAAGAGTCAATCATCCAGTCTAACATTAATTAAGTATTCATCTCCAAGAAGTTAATTTAAAATGAAATGTAATTATGTTCTCCATTAATTGTCAAACGGCAGAGCGAATGAAGATCCCTCATCCGACAGAACAAAAGTGTACCGGCGCACTCTGGATTTATTACACTTCTGGATTGGCGATGGACAGTTAGTGGACTTCAGCTCCGGCTCCTGCCTTCTCCACACACTGGAATCTTTCCTGACCTCTGAGGTATTAAAACGCTCGTTCAGACTGATTACTTCATTGTGGATGTGTATCTGTGTGAGATAACCACGGTACGCATGTGTTCAGGTAGCGCCCGTTGACCGTCGCGGAGAGAGTTTGCTCGCAATGCTCCAGGCCACACCCAGGAAGAGGCGTGTCTGTGACCTGTCATCTTCCGGCGACGCCTCCGTCAGCAGTCCAGAAGATGAAGAGATGCAGTCAGTTCACTCCTTATATAGGCAATCATCCATCGAAGATGCTGCTCGAAAGGTGAATGATATATGACGCTTAAGAATATAGAAGTAAATCTGTAAATCAACAATGTTTGATGGTCTGACTGATAGTGTTCTTGATTCGATCATGATGTGTGTAGAGTTTCCAGTGCCGTGTGTCACGTGTGGTGGAGCCGCAGACGGCCGTGTCTAAAGCGTTCTCCGTCGCTGCGGCCCTCCCGCGGCCGTGTTACGCCTCTCTGATGAGTCAGCTGTCCAACACGAGTCTGAGATCAGAGGAGAGACTTGCCTTCAGTCAGACTGAACACTCGCCGCTGCACATCGCACAGCAGCTCACCTTACTGGAGCAGGTGCCGAAAAACACCACTCTGTGTCTCTGAAATATACAGCGACCGCTTTTCACCACTACTGGTCAAAAGTTTGGAATAATTGCAATATTTTAATATTTTTGAAAGTCTCTTTTGCTCACCAAGGCTGTATTTATTAAGAAATGTGAAATATTATAAAATAAAATATTTGTAAGTAATAAGTGAAATATTTAAAATAAATGTTTTGTGAATATATATAGTAAACTGTGATCAAAGCTGAATTTTCAGCATCATTACTCCAGTCTTCAGTGTCACATGATCCTTCAGAATTCATTCTAATCATTTGCTGCTCAAGAAATTTATGATTATTATCAATAATTGTGCTGCTTCATATATTTTTGCTTCATTCTTACGTTTTGGCTAATATTTAGCATTAAATTGATCAAAAGTGACAGTAAAGACATTTATAATGTTACAAAAAATGTAAATATAAATGTGGTCCTTTTGGATTTTCTGTTTATTAAAGAATCTTAAACTAAATGAATCATCTTTAACATTAATAATGGTTATTATTATCATCAATAATTGAGCAGCAAATCATCATATCAGAATGATTTCTGAAGGATCATGTGACTCTGAAGACTGGAGTAATGATGCTAAAAATTCAGCTTTGATCACTGGATATAAATTACAGTTTACTAAATATTTGCATAGAAAACAGATCTTTTAAATTTGTATAATATATCACAGTATTACTGTTTTTTTCTGTATTTTTATCAAATAAATACAGTCTTGGTGAGCAGACGAGACTTTTATTCAGTTAAAAACTTAATTATTCCAAACATTTTACTGGTGGTGTACATCAAAATATATGAATGCCCTCAATTTTTTTATTTTTTTCATTGTTGTTGTTATTTAGTTTGACACAATCACCCAATTATTTCCTGTTTTGCTTTGTTCTCACACTGTCATTTCCTGATCCGACTCTAGGTGGAGACACATGATCGTTGTATTATTTTCATGCATATCTTGATTCTGGATCTGAAGTTTGTCAAAGGAATGTCAATTGCCATATTGTATTCACACCTCATTGTCCGTCATTTATGTAGGAAATATTTCAGGACTGTCATCCAGTTTACTTTCTGAACTCGAGAGCACATGGGGTGGCAGAAAACTCCAGAAACATTTCTAGGTGAGTTTCCACTATGCACTTTTGAAACTAAAGGTCAGATCTTTAAAAAAGTGCATAAAACAATAATTAACACAGTGTCCTTTTTTTATGATCTGCTTGATTAAGTGTCAAAATGTTTAAACATTGTTCTAATTCTTCATGTAACAATTCATCTGACTTTATTTAACACACTGCATTTAAATGAACTGTAAAAAGCAAAGGTGGTTTGACCACACAATCTATTTCACACACATAAAATTCATTTTCGCCTAAAAACTTCACCTCAAAAAATGATGTTCATTCTCACTGTTTCTGTCTTGTTTTCCAACACAAATATCAAAACATTCTTAAATCAAAATACATTTACTGGAGAAGAAAAACGACTGAAGATATTATCAAAATTCATCAAAATAAATTGATTTCATGCTTAAAACAAGATCAAATATCTTCCAATGGCGTCAGAACTATAAACTTAATTCAAAGGGAAAACAAGATTATTTTTCTGAACACATTGGCAGATATTTGTCTTGTTTTAAGTATAACTCTCTTCATTTTTAAATGTGCCTTGATTTAAGACTGTTTAGACATTTGTAATAAGTAAATATTTTTTGCATGGTGTTCAAGAAATCTGTAATGAAGAGTCAACGGAGTGGGATCCAATTGCAGGCTTTATTGTAACAGGCAATGGTCACAGAAGAGCAAACGGGTATTTCAGGGGAATAGGCAGAATCGTAGTCAGTGGACAGGCGAGAATGTCGGGGCAGGCAGCAAGTAGAACAGTCCGGTAAAACAAAGCAGTTAATGCAAGGGCAGGCAGAGAACAGTCAGGAAAAAAACAGGAAAGCAAACAGGGTAATAAACGCTCAGAAAAGGGAAATAACAAGACCTCGCGGTGGATGTATGTGTGTGTGAGTGGTACTTAAATTGTCCGGATAATGAGCTGCAGCTGGTGAGGTGATTAGTGATAGGTATGGGCCTTCTGGGAAATGTAGTTCTATGAATGGAGTGAGTGAGAGTGTGAGGTGCATTGTGGGAAATGAAGTCCGGCGGTAAATGTGTATGTGTGAGAGTCCAAGGTGGAGTGCCCTCTAGTGGTATTACAGGCACTCCTGCTGATAACCATTACAAAATCATTCTAATATGATGATTTGCTGCTCAAGAAACATTTCTGATTATTTTCAGTGTTGAAAACACTTCATATTTTTGTGAAAATCGTCATACATTTTATTTTTCAGGATTCTTTGATGAATAGAAAGTTCAAAACAGCATTTGACATCTATTACATTATAAATGTCTTTTGATCAATGTAAAGGTACACCATGCAACTTTTTTTGTTCAAAATCAACTAAATTAAACAAGCGCCGAACAGAGGAGAGTCTGCTGAAAAAAAGACACTGCGACATCTCGTAATAAAACAAGAATCAACATCGGCTTGGCTTTTCAGAGAAAGCTGAAATGTTTGAAATGTGAGCTATACGGAGATGATGGTGTTTTATTATTCAACAGGTGAGTAATGTATTTTATTGAACACATGAATTGCCATGTGTCGAGTTTATTGACATCCTTTCTGTCTAAACCTAGTAGTGAATGTTTTATGAGCAGTAGGATGATCATCCGCACGCAGATCTGAGGCACAACCAAAACAACGTTCTTCCACAAAATGCATGCAGTTGAGTTTTTTAACTAGTGGTTGCATAGTGTACCTTCTCGGGTAAATACAGTATGTGTGCTAGTAATTTGTGAATGTGGGTAAACTCCTGCTCGTGTGTGTTGGTCAGGTGTGTGTCTCTCGAGGGCAGCAGTCTGTTCCTGAGGGACGTGTCGGGGCCCGAGGGGCCGCTGCAGAGACTCGTCGCGTACGCAGACTGGGTCACCAACTGGGTTTCTGCTGAGCTTGTCATCTGCGACTCGGTCAAGGTGATTCCTGAAGATTTGAAAATCACGTAAACGTTTGTGAACGCTCGCAATAGAATCGTTTCATTGTCATTAACTAAAACTAACTCTTCACAATGTGAGGTTTGAATATCTCGTGGTGTTTTTATTTTCAGGCACAGGCGGCTTTACTCACTCGCTTTCTTGCTGTTGGCAAGTACTGCTACGAGACAAGAAACTTTGCCACCGCCATGCAGATTTTGTCTGGGCTGGAGAATGTGATTGTAAGGCAATTACCGGTAAGAAACTAAACCGCACGTAATCCCTTTTTCCGAATCGTGCCACGGTTCCCTCTAAGTGATAAATTATCCTGCATTGAGAGAGTCGTAACCTCATAAGCTCGACTGTATTTGGCATTTTTGCTTTATCTTATCTGGCAGCTCCAGCAGCTGAAATGTTAATTGCATGTCCCTTTAAACTGATTAAACACTAACTCTATTTTGCAGCCTATTTAAAAGCATAAAAGGGCTATAATCGTCATACATTCAGCATTTTGTGCCGAAACAAAACAGTATTCATCATATTTGGTGTGAAATGAAATTGCATGATAAATGGAACTCATAAGCCATGCTTATTCCCATCTTAATTAGTTTTACAGCATTTCTCCTTCTTTTTTTGGGTTTACGTGTCGAACGGCAGGCGTGGAAGCAGCTGTCGGTGAAGGTGTGCGAGGTTCTGGAGGAGCTCAGGGCTGTGCAGGTGAGATGCTCGCATACGGAAGAGCGTATCGTATCTACACGCTGATCTCGACACTGTGCGTTATGTGCTCAACTGTGTAGTGAATGAATTCTCTGAGGTTATTTTATCGTTCATCATCAGAGTCTGACGCCCCAGAGGGTGCCGTGTTATTAAAGCTGCGACAGTCGAATGCATGAAATGTCCAACATTCCACACACTTTGTTATTTCGGTTACGCGCATCATCCAGTTATTTGAAGCGCACTTTTTAATTTGTGGAATTTTCAGTGTTTGCACACTCTCGCACTATTCTTACTAAGAAATGTAATGGAATAGTGCATCATTTTCTTGTCACATGACAACACCATGACTTCTTGCATGTTATACCAACCTGACATGAACTTTGATTTATTTATTATTTTAAACTAATTCGTAATTGTTTTTAATTTTATTATTATTATTATTATTATTATTAATAATAATAATAATAATTAAAACAGTATATTTTGTTATTATGTTATGATTAATATATATAGAATGATACATACATTATATCTATAAAATTAATACTGCTTCACAGTTTTTAATTATTTTAATAATTTGTTTTAAACTGATTATTAATTGTTTTTGATGTTATTATATATGTAATATTTAATGTATATATTATGTAATATAATATTATGTTAATAATAATATTAATAACATTAAAAATAGTATATTATATTATATTATTATATTATATATCTATAACATTAATAATATAAATATAACTAAACTACTTCACCACTGTTTGTTTTAAAACTTGTTGTAATTATTTTAAACCAATTCTTAATTGTTCCAAATATTATATTGTTATTATCATCATTATTACATGACAAAACTTCCTCACTGTTATTTTTTTATAATTATTTTTTATTTATTTATTTTTATTATTTTAATAATTTCTTATAATTATTTTAAACTAACTCTTACTTGTTAATAATATTATACTGTTTTTATTGTTGTTAATATTTTTATATATAATATTAATAATAATAAAACTGCTTACTGCTATTTGTTTTAATTATTTTAATAATTTGTTATAATTATTTTTAAACAAACACTTAATTGTTAATAGTAATATTATTAATAATAATACAAGGTTGCTAAACTATTTAATTTTCCCCAAAACAATTTCTGCCTTTTGATGAGACTTTTTTTTTATTATTATTAGTTCTTATAATCTCCAGACCACCTAAACATTGTCGTACTAAATATTAGCTAAATTAATTTTAAACAGAATATGAAAACATGCTTATCATTACAGAGGTGTATTGAAGCCATTGTTTGTGTGAATTGTATTTTTAATGTTATTTGGAATAAATTAATACATTTATGCGTTTACAAATATGCATTTTATTCAAAGTGACTCGTGTTGCATTCAAGATTTGCATTTGATCAGTTCATGCATTCTCAGGGAATTGAACCCATGACCTTGGCATTGCTAGCACCATGGTGTACTTTTTTGAGCCGTGAACAGTGAGGTCGGTTAATGATGAATTCGGCTCGTGTTTCAGGTCTTTCTGAAGAGTGATAATCTGTGTCTGATGGAGGGAGGGAAGCATCGAGGGCGGCCGACGCTCCCAGACGCTCACATCCTGGCCATGCACATCCAGCAGCTGGAGATCGGAGCGTTCACCATGACCAGCGGATCATACAAGTGGCCCAAACTGAGGTCTCATCAAGGCACATTTACATTTATGCATCTAACAGGCATTTATAACCAAACTGACATCACAACTCGATGCAACTTCTTTTAAGGCCCTAATATACTTCTAGCGAAATCCAACAGCTGACTGTGACGTCATTTCAAACAAAATCAGGCCAAAGCGCAGTTTCTGGAAGGCTGTTAAACACCTTCGAACTACCATTGGTCTGAATGGCGATGACTTAACAGGTGGGTGTGGCTCTGAGGCTCCGCCTCTTTGAGGTGTAAATCTTCTCCAGTTCATTTCTTCTGCTCAGTATCAAACACGAGTAAAAGCATGAACACACCGAAAAGCTGCTTTATAGTTGAAAGTAAAGCTGTCATGCTAATTTAAATAGACACTGACTGTAAAGCTGCTGCTTTAAAGAAATCTGTTGCATAAAGTGCCGTATATGACGTGACTGGACTGTAGTTTTAAATATGGATATTTTTCTCACAAAAACCCATCGCAACCCACAGCCAGGGCTGGGTAGGTCACTTTTAAAATGTATTTCACTACAGATTACAAAACACATGCTTTAAAAAGTAATTTGTAACGTATTTCGTATTACTCAAGTTTAGTAACTTAATCTAAATACTTTAGAATACTTTGGAATACTAATAAGTGTGGAACAAACACAAAAAAGGTCATTGCAAGATTTTATCTCATAATTCTGACTTTTTCTCTCAGAATTATATGATATAAAGTTGCAATTGCGAGTTATAAAGTCAGAATTATGAGATATAAACTCGCAATATTGAGAAAAGTCAGAATTATGAGATATAAACTCGCAATATTGAGAAAAGTCAGAATTATGAGATATAAACTCACAATATTGAGAAAAGTCAGAATTATGAGAAATAAACTCACAATATTGAGAAAAGTCAGAATTATGAGATATAAAGTCGCAATATTGAGAAAAGTCAGAATTATGAGATATAAACTCGCAAAATTGAGAAAAGTCAGAATTATGAGATATAAACTCACAATATTGAGAAAAGTCAGAATTATGAGATATAAAGTCGCAAAATTGAGAAAAGTCAGAATTATGAGATATAAAGTTGCAATATTGAGAAAAGTCAGAATTATGAGATATAAACTCACAATATTGAGAAAAGTCAGAATTATGAGATATAAACTCGCAATATTGAGAAAAGTCAGAATTATGAGATATAAACTCGTAATATTGAGAAAAGTCAGAATTATGAGATATAAAGTCGCAAAATTGAGAAAAGTCAGAATTATGAGATATAAAGTTGCAATATTGAGAAAAGTCAGAATTATGAGATATAAACTCACAATATTGAGAAAAGTCAGAATTATGAGATATAAACTCGTAATATTGAGAAAAGTCAGAATTATGAGATATAAAGTTGCAATATTGAGAAAAGTCAGAATTATGAGATATAAAGTTGCAATATTGAGAAAAGTCAGAATTATGAGATTTAAACTCGTAATATTGAGAAAAGTCAGAATTATGAGATATAAACTCGCAATATTGAGAAAAGTCAGAATTATGAGATTTAAACTCGCAATATTGAGAAAAGTCAGAATTATGAGATATAAACACGCAATATTGAGAAAAGTCAGAATTATGAGATTTAAACTCACAATATTGAGAAAAGTCAGAATTATGAGATTTAAACTCACAATATTGAGAAAAGTCAGAATTATGAGATATAAACTCGTAATATTGAGAATATTGGTGAGCTATCCCTTTAAGCTTTCTCGTTACTATAGTACCTACACAACTCAACTTCTGCTCATGTAGGAGAGACAGCTGCTAAGGGCAAAGGTCAGGGACAGTCAGATGTGGCGGTAATGACGCAGCTGGTGATGCTGCATACTGGTATGTTACTCTCCAGGTGTGTGTGTGTGTTATGAGTTTGTGGAGCAGATGGTGTTTGATTGGAAATGCTATGCCCGGGGACATGAGTCCATGCCAGGTGCCCGTAGGGCTGCGTTTGTCGGAGGATTCGGAGGTGGACACGCAGCTGGTTGTTGTACATCTGTAGCTCACGGCGCACAGAATCAGGTCACTCGCACACACACATTTAGATACTGTCCTGAAGAAATGAATGTTTGTCTGGACTTAAACTCACTGCGATGATTTATGAATTGAGTTGATTCTTAAAGGCCCCGATATACGTTCTTTTTCGCTCCTCTCTTAGAGCGAACATCCCAATCATTTAGATGAAAATGTGCTGCACACTTTCCTCTCAATAACAAAAATGACAGCGGCGAGAAACAATCTAATTACAGCAATGTGGATATGGTGTAATTATTATGTATTATATGTCCAGTCACATCATGATTATTTATACAGCACTTTTAGATATAGCACAATAGATTGCTATTAAAGATGAAAAACAATTTCAATTACAGCTTCAGTTTCTACTATAAAGCTATTTGCGCCTGACCTCGACGGACTGAACAGAAAAATGACCCGGAGAAGATTTACACCTCAAAGAGGCGGAGCCTCATAGCCACACCTACTTATTACATCATAGCCATACGGACCAATGGTGTTTCAATGGTGTTTACTAGTAGGAGCACTTTTATTGAAAGTTCATTATTATTATTATTATTATTATTTAAAATACTAAAAATATAAATAATTATTTAAGATAAAAAAATTGAGTATTTAAGAAAAGTAATATAAGAAAGCTATTTTAAATGACAACTGTAAAATTACAATATTACTATTATTATTGCTACTGTTATTATTTTATTCTTACTAAATAAACATAAAAATGAATAAAATCAATTTCCCTGAAAAGTAGAAAATGAAAGTGAGCGTTAAAGGAAAGTAATATAATATAATAATAATTTTATTATACATTACAACTGTAAAATAACAATTTATGTCTATCTCTATATAAAAATTACTAAATAAAATCAAATAAAAACCTTTTCCTTGAACATTAAAAAACTTGATTATTTAAAGATATTATAATAATTTAATTTTAAATTACAGCTGTAAAATTACAATATTACTATTATTTTTTTATTCTTACTATATAAACATAAAAATGAATAAAATCAATTTTCATGAAAATAAAAAAAATCTGAGTGTTAAAGGAAAGTAATATAATATAATAATAATAATGATAATAATAATTTTATTGTACATTACAACTGTAAAATAACAATTTATGTCTCTCTCTCTCTATATATATAAAAATTACTAAATAAAATCAAATAAAAACCTTTTCCCTGAAAACTAAAAAACTTGAGTATTTAAAGATATTATAATAATTTTATTTTACATTACAAATTTAAATTACAGTTATAATATTTCTACAATTATAATAATTTCTCGTGATTTTATTTTAGCACGGAGCTCTAAAACTCACAGCAGAGATGAGTGTGTGAACCGTGTTTACGGTTTTATTGCGATTATGTTTGCGCAGCACAGCTCTGAGATCATGAGCTGCTCGTGTGTGAACGAAAACAAAGCAGCGCTTCACTCTGAATCGCACAGGACTTACATTTACATTTATTCATTTAGCAGACGCTTTTATCCAAAGCGACTTACAAGGGGAGCAATTAGGGGTTAGGTGTCTTGCTCAAGGGCACTTTAGTCAAGGTATCGAAGGTGAAGGAATACTGTTCCTTCACAATCCCCACCTTCAATTCCTGCCGGCGTGGGAATCGAACCGGCAACCTTCGGGTTACAAGCCCGATTCCCTCACCATTAGGCCACGACTAGGACTTCTATTTACTTCTATTTATTTAAATAAATGCAGTGTTTGCCTTTTCATAATCACACTGTGTCATATCAATGTTTACTGCCCTACAAACACAGTGTAAAAATAGGATTCTTTTATTAGACCTTTGCTGAGTCAGAAGGACGTGACGTGTCGAGCCCGTCTTGTTTGTGACACGCTGTGCTTCTCTCCTCTCAGGAACGTTGCGCGCGTGGTCAGTCAGATCCATGCGTTTCAGGAGCATCTCTATTCCTACCCTCCTGACCTTGAGCTGCAGTCGTACCTGCGTGGGCGAATCGCACGGTTCAGCAAGTGCGACGTCCCCCTCCTCGCCTGCGACAACGATGCCAACTTCAACCAGACGCCCAGCGATCGCTACGCACACAGGATCCAGGACACACTGCGCAGGGTCAAAGCCTCGTTTCAGTGACCAAACGCAGTCCTGAACCGACACGGCACAGATGTGGACGCGAACCACCCGTGAAACACGAGCCGTATCACATCTGATGCTCTGGCATGTTGCGGTTTCTCTCTGTACGGATGCTGATGACGAATTCTGTGCCAGAAAACACACTCAAAATAATATTTCAGTCTAAACATAAGTTTTATGCAATTTAATTACATAGCAATTTTCCATCCATTTGGATTACATAGTTTTAACATACACAAACTAATAAACTTAATGTGATTCATATTTGTCAGTCATACGTAAATGAAATAGGTAAGATTTATGTAATAGTTCACAGAAAAATGCCCAGGTTAATTAACACTGTTTAGTGGTCATGTGTGTGCACACTACTGAGTGAAAGTACCATTGAAACAGTGTCAGAGTTAATGAGATCATTAAGTGATGATTGAGCATTAATGATGAACACCTGCTGTTAACAAGCAGAATCACTGAAGGACAGAGAAACACAAGAACTACAACTGACTTCACAGTCTTCGATGAAATCAACTGAAGATAAAAGACATTTAATCTCTCACTATTCATATACTCAACTATTACATAAATCTTACCTATTTCATTTACATATGACTGACAAATATGAATCACATTAAGTTTATGAGTTTGTTTATGTTAAAACTATGTAATCCAAATGGATGGAAAATTGCTATGTAATTAAATTACATAAAACTTGTGTTTAGACAGAAATATTTTTTTGAGTGGGATCGCACAGTTTTAACTGATGAATGTAATAGGACGTGGTTACGCATCTTTACCAGCCTTCGCTTCAGTATAACACGCTCATGCAAACCAGTTTGCGTTTGATGAATGGATGGTTCGCTTTAAAAAACAAAGAAGTTTTTTGACAGCTACACAACCAAATCATTTAGTCTGGTTATGTATAGATATATTGATAATAATTATTGAAAAATTATTAATTATATTAATACATTTTAGTTAAGATTCAGCCTTTTGAGATCGAGGAGCTTTGAAACTCCTCCAGAGAATATAGAAAAGTATTATACTTTTTAAAACAGACTATATTTCTAATCTTAGAAAATTGACATATTTTGTGCATAAATTTCAGTATAATTAAACTTGCTGCATTTGCATCTCTCCGTTTCTTTAAATTGTCGTTTCCCTGTTTTAAAGTTCACGTGCGCATTATTATGCGTCTTTCTCGTTAGAATTGATTCGTTCTAGTAACATGGTCACTCTGAACGAAAATTATTTCTGCTTGATTTGTTCCCTGTCGCAACAGTCCTATAATTTAAAGAGGGCCTGTTATGCCAAAGTCTTGATTCAACTAGAACAGGTTTTCATGCTTAAATGTTCATTATTTTTCACATATTCTCCATTGTTGCAGCTCCTCTCTTCTCAGTCTGTCAGTAACGCTCAGTCTAGTTCCTGTCTCTATGAAGCCCCGCCTTCTGAAAAGCACACTGTGCTCTGATTGGTCGGCTGGATCAGGGTGTTGTGATTGGTCAACCGTGTGTTACCATAACCGCCAGTTTCGACACTCTACTAACTAACTCAACCAGGCCCCGCCCCTTTATTCTGCATATTAATTATTTAAATGAGGAATATCATGGAGGCGTTTCAGGGAGTTCAGAAACGGTGACTGTGATATAGAGAAGAACTCCTGGAGGGACTTTGGAAAACTTTTCAACATTACACACTGAAGAAAGATGTAAAAAAGCACAATAAGTCCTCCCTTGATCTGAACTGTAAGGTTTTTTCCGTAACTGATTCCTGATCTTTTGTTGATGTCATCACTCTGGAAAGCAAGACTAAACAAATAAATGTAAATATAACCGGATGTCTCCAGGTTTTAGTTTATGGATAATATTTTAGACTTGAATAAAACCAGCTAATTTAGATGTTACCACAAGAAGCACATTGTTTACAGTGCTTTGGGTGTTAAAGGGTTAAAATTTTGTCATTAATTACTCATCCTCATGTCGTTCTACACCTGTAAGACTTTACATAAGATATTTTTTTGATAAAATCCGATGGCTCAGTGTGGCCTCTATTGCCAGCAATATAATGAACACTTTAGTGATGGCCGATTTCAAAACACTGCTTTACGAATCTTTTGTTTCGAATCAGGGATTCGGTTCAGTGATCATGTGACTTTGCCGCTCCAAGCCACTGATTCGAAACAAAAGATTCATAAAGCAGTGTTTTGAAATCGGCCATCACGAATCTTTTGTTTCAAATCAGTGATTTGGGGCGCCAAAGTCACGTGATTTCAGTAAACAAGGCTTCGTTACATCATAAGTGCTTCGCACTTTCAATAGTTCATGTGACTTTGGCGCTCCGAACCACTGTTTCGAAACAAAAGATTCGTAAAGCTTCATGAATCAGTGTTTTGAAATCGTCCATCACTAGATATTGTTGAAAAGTCGTTATTTTAGGTGCACTAAAAGTATTCTCGTCGCTTTATAATATTGAGGTTGAACCACTGTAGTCACATGACCTGTTTTAAATATGTTTTAGTGTCTTTCTGGACTTTGAAAGTGTTCATTATCTTGCTGTCAATAGAGACTCTCGGATTTCATCAAAAATATGTTAATTCGTGTTCTGAAGATGAACGAAGGTCTTACGGGTGTAGAACCACATGAGGGAGAGGAATTAATGACTGAAATTTCATTTTTTGGGTGAACTAACACTTTAATAGGCCTTTAAACACAGGGCTGGGTAGGTCACTTTTAAAATGTATTTCACTACAGATTACAAAATACAAAAAAAAGTAATAAAAAAGTCATTTGTAACGTATTTCGTTACATTACTCAAGTTTAGTAACTTAATCTAAATACTTTAGGATACTTTAGAATACTAATAAGTGTGAAACAAACACAAAAAAGGTCATTGCAAGTTTTTATCTCACAATTCCGACTTTTTCCCTCAGAATTGAGTGATATAAAGTTGCAATTGTGAGGTATAAAGTCATAATTATGAGATATAAACTCACAATATTGAGCAAAGTCAGAATTATGAGATATAAACTCGCAATTTTGAGAAAAGTCAGAATTATGAGATATAAACTCACAATATTGAGAAAAGTCAGAATTATGAGATATAAACTCGCAATTTTGAGAAAAGTCAGAATTATGAGATATAAACTCACATACTAAATTCACAATTGCAACAAAAAAGGTTAGTATTGCAAGTTTATATCTCCCAATTCTTTGTAACTTGCAATTGTGAGTTTAAATCTCGCAATTCTGAGAAAAAGCCAGAATTGTGAAATACAAACTCACAATTGTGAGGGAAAAAAACAAATTGTGTGAAAAAGTTGCAGTGACCTTTTTTACAATTATAAAATGAGCCACAAACAACTATCACAAAACATGAAAACAGTTGAAAACATGAAACTTAACTTTTTCAGATGGTCAGAGAATCACCAATTGCTGTTTAAATGACATTAAAACTCAAAGTAATCACTTTGGTAATCTAAAACACTTTTCAGATGTAACTGTAATCTGAACCCATTTAAAATGTAACTGTAATGAAATACAGTTACTCAAATTTTGTATTTTAAATACGTAACTAAGTTACTTGTATTTCGTTACTCCCCAACCCTGTTTAAACAGGTATATAAATGGTTTTGTATTGAATGAAGAATGCAGTGTGTTTTCAGATCTACTATATATTTCCAGACATACAAAATTCACAATCTTGCATTGACCTCTGACCTGTACTTTGAGCTTTGACTACTAAAAAGCCATTGACATGTGATGGAAATCGCTCTAAAACATTCATTTATTTACTAAACTGTGAACGGTTCGACAAAAAGCATCATCACACTCACAATCCTTCATATTTTATTGAGTAACACTGATTTTTTTTTGCTGAAAATGTTTTCTTTAAACCATCAATGCGAGGCGCTGATCTGAAGTCTGTGGAGGTTAATTCCTTCTTATATCTTATCCGAATTAAATAATACGCGTTTGAGCTCCTCGGTTTGAGTTTCACGCGGAGGCGCGGAAACGCGCGCCCCCGGAGGCGCAGCGGCGCGCGGCGGATCCTCATTGTTCTGTGACGGATCAAAGCGCTTCAGATAAAGGCTGTAATTGCGAGTCAAAGAGCTCCAGCCTCCTGCACTATAGATCATTGATAAAAGACACAGTCAACATGCCGTTATCGCCATTGTCCAGCTAAACGATCCTTTCAAAGGCTCCGACTCTCATTCACAGACATTCAAATGGTCAGATAACGCGAAATCTCTGACCACAGCTGCTTCACATGCCATTATTTCTGATTATCACGAATATTATTGAATCACAATCTGTGCTGTTTCGTTTGATCATATTCAAACCATCGCATGCACGTATTTAAAAAAGTAAGTTCAATTATTTTATACACTATTAAAACGACTAAATGATTTTCGGATTGCGTGGTAGAATTAAGATTTACATTGTTGCAACATAGGAAACATTATGCCTGCATGAACATTCATGAATAATTCAAATTTAGTCCATTATAAATAAATAAATGCGAGTAAAATGTTGCTCAGTTGTTGAATTGGGTCAGTGGATGAGGCCTTAAGTTTGTCCGGGTGTGGATTTGCATTTGAACTGCTGGTCAATCAAAGTTAATTGTGTTGCTACTGTAATCCCTTTGATCCGTGATGTTTGCCAATGTCACCAAACGCCGCGACGGTGGCGCCAGAGACTCCACGGGACATCAGCATGTGCTAATGCAGGGCCATTTGAACCGCTGTGACGTCACACCTCTGTGTCCACTGCTCGGGGACACTGACACATTCCAGAAACTACAGAGACCCTGCATTTGTATGTTTATGACTCTCGATGCAAATTTTTTTCCACTTGAAGTACATTTTTATTTATTATTATTTTTCCACTAATGTCTCAACTGAATAAACATAAAATCCCTAAAATAATATTTAGAGGCTGATTTTATATATATATATATATATATATATATATATATATATATATATATATATATATAATATCCCAGAATGTAGGAGCAGATATATTAAAATGTATAAAAAAAAAAAAAGATTTTATTTCAGTTTTATTAGTTTTTTTTATTATTTTATTTTTTAGAACCACGGGATATATATTTTCCACTGTTGTCACTGAAAAGTCCTAAAAAGAACCCAGTAAGTATTATTTATTAATATTATTTAATTTTTTATTATTACTTAATATTATTTAGAGGCTGATATATAATAAGCAAAATTCGTCAAATGCTAGAAGTTAGGAACAAATAGGCCTAAAAAAGTTTTTTTTAACCATTTCACTTTTTTTGTAAATGTTTTTTCTTATATTTTCCTCTATTATTTTCTTCTATTTTACTATAAAGATATTCATTGCCATATATATATTTATACATTTATAAGTATGAGTAAAAGTATAAAAAATAATACATATATATATATATATATATATATATATATATATATATATATATATATATGGCAATGAATACTTTTATAGTAAAATAGAACAAGATAATAGTAGAAAATATAAGAAAAAACATATATATATATATATATATATATATATATATATATATATATATGTATGTATATATTCTGTTTATTTTATTTTGTAGTTTATTATTTAATAATACAGAGGTCTGAAGGCAAATTACGTCAAATACCGTGATTATTTATTGGGAATATCTTGAAAATGTGTATAAAAAATCTTTCAAATGCTTGTTTTTGACGTTTCTCGCCTTGAAGCTTGAAGTTTCTATTATTACCGCTGCAGTTTTCCACATAAACGCGCCACTCTGGATCCAGTTGTTCTGACACTCATCTCTGTTTGAAGAGGATGCAGACAGCTGGATGAGCCAGAGGTTCTCACAGACAAGCTGGCGCCAGGCCTTCACACAATCACAGGATATGTAAAGACTTCAATAACGAGCCATTAGGCCTAATGATTGAGAATCGATCAGGCGTTAACTCCTCCATGCATATGTTAATGTGATCCCGGCGCGGGTTATATATGGAGGCCGCTCCTGGAGGCCTGGCAAACATTCCTGGATAGTACTCGGATTGATTCACTTCCTCTGACGCACGGCAATCATGGTGAAGACGTTTTCTGTGGACTGGCTCGCTCAAAGCTTTTATGATTCGACCACTCTGGATCCGGAGAAAAGCACTCCCAAGCCTCACGTGCCGTGTGTGGTTCAGCCGAGACCCCCGACGTCACACGACAAGGTTTATTTGCAGCTAAAACCAAAGGTCACCAAAGCTGACCAGACACCAGACCCCACCAACGAAGCTCCAAGGAACTGCTCGTCTCCAAGCTGTAAGTAGCTTCTCATTGACTTCACAGATAGTATAAATGACGCCTGAGCGCGTTTTAACGTCATGCATCATTCAGTTTCAGAAAACAGCGGCTATTCATCCGGTTATGACAGTGAAGCGTGCACGTCTGTCGAAGATGGAAACGACGTGGAGAAAGACGGTGCGACGCGCAGGATCAGAACCAAATTCACACCGGAACAGATCGACAAACTCGAAAAGATCTTCACCAAGCACAAATATCTGGATGCGGGAGAGAGAGTGAAAACAGCCCTGAAGCTCAATCTGTCAGAAACACAGGTGAGACGCGTTCATCAAACGCTTTCAACAACGCTTTTGAACAATAGAACATGCTTTGAATGCGCTTTGCTCTTCAGGTCAGAACCTGGTTCCAGAACCGCAGGATGAAGCTGAAGCGCGAATTGCTGGAGATGCGCGCGGACTATCTGCTGCCTCCGATGGTTCTGCCGCACGTGCACCCGGTTCAGTACCACTGCTGCGACAGACAGCGACTTCCGTTTCCTCCCCGAGGCCCTCTGATGCATCAGACACTGCCACATCTTCCTCATCATCACCTCATGATGCCGAGGCTACATTACTACTGAAGACTCTTGTCTGTAAAACACTTAAATCACGTTCTGTGTGCAATTTTTGTATAGTTTTGTCAAAAAATATTGTGATGTACATGTTTAACTAAAAATAAGAGTTTATTTATGATTGTTAAGAAATAAAGTATGTTTTATGCTAAAGTTTGCTTGGTGTTTTGATTAGATCTGCTCGAACCAGTTTTATCTTCGTTTCGATTGAATGCACTGAACTGAGTCACTTTATTTAGACATTATTTTGGAGTTTTCTCGTATCATTCCACATGCATTACGCAAGTTTAAGTCATTTATTGATCGTTTCGTGGCTCGGTTACATCATGCGTAAAACTTTAATGCATACCGTTTAAATCCAGTGCAAACATCAAAGGGAATGAAAAGTAGTTTCTGTTGAAAATACTGACGATATATGGCATAAGTTTTACATGCATGAAAAACTTTCGAAAATAAAGGTTCACATTAATTACCGGATGCTTTTACGCCCTTTTAGAACTTTTCATTGTTTTTGTTTGCTTGAAAACTCACACAATCGACACTTTTATTATCCAAAGAACAATATGCTTGGTTGATTTTGATGTTGCAAAGGTGCTGCAAGAATTTAGAGCAAACATGATGCCATTTGTGCGCTTTGGGATATACGATAATATGAGCGAGATTTATTTAAGTCAAATGTAGGCGCCAAAGAAACCCTAAACCAGGCTATTGATCCTCAGGAACCGCTGCGCCACAGTCTCATACCGCGCTTTCATATGCGTGTCAACGCCTTCTGTTTGTCTCCGGCGCACTTCAAACGAGACCTAACGAGCAGATCATGGTCAACAATTAGTCCTAATTAAGTCGCCCATTGATGAGTTTACACTCGCCACATAATCCCAACACACTGGCTCCATCATGTCTGGGTTGTGTGTGTGTGTGCGTGCATGGGCGGGTATTCCCTATACGTTATGGGGACCAAATGTGCCCACAGGTATTGTAATACTAGTAAATTCTGATCTTGTGGGGACATTTTTTGGTCCCCATGAGGAAACAAGCTTATAAATCATACAGAATTATCTTTTTTGAAAATGGTTTAGGGGTAGGGATAGTGTAGGGGGACAGAATGTACAGTTTGTACAGTATAAAAACCATTACACCTATGGAATGTCCCCATAAAACATGAAAACACAACAAGAGTGTGTGTGTGTTCACGCTGACCGTGTTGATCCATACAGTGGAGATGTATTTATTGATCGCCCTGCAATATCAGCCTCATGATAACATTAAAACTAACTAGAACTGGTTACTGAAGGCTAGTCGACGTCAATAACTCATGATCTGTTATGATACAGGTCATAACAGTCATTATTTCATACCATCATTGAGGCATATCTCACAACAATATGATCTTTTTCAATCCAAGCCAAAATATTCAATACGATCTTCGTACTGCGTATTTATAGCACGAGTTTATGTTTGTATTTGAAATAGGCTGAAATTACTTTTTGCGTGCATATGATACAAATGGGTAGGATTATGTATGCAAAAAGTGCGTATCATAATGCATGCCAAATATCATATGCATGCAAAAAGTGCATATCATATGCATGCGGAAATTGCATATCATATGCATTCCAATTAAATTGCGTATCATATGCATGTCAAATATCATATGGATGCAAAAAGTGCATATCATATGCACGCCAAATATAATATGCATGCCAAATATCATATGGATGCAAAAAGTGCATATCATATGCACGCCAAATATCATATGCATGCAAAAAGTGCGTATCATAATGCATACCAAATATATGCATGCAAAAAGTGCGTATCATGTGCACGCCAAATAAAGTTCATGTCACATGCATGCGGAAATTGCATATCATATGCATTCCAATTAAATTGCGCATCATATGCATGCCAAATATCATATGGATGCAAAAAATGCATATCATATGCACGCCAAATATCATATGCATACCAAATATCATATGGATGCAAAAAGTGCGTATCATAATGCATACCAAATATATGCATGCAAAAAGAGCGTATCATGTGCACACCAAATAAAGTTCATGTCACATGCATGCGGAAATTGCATATCATATGCATTCCAATTAAATTGCGTATCATATGCATGCTAAATATCATATGGATGCAAAAAGTGCATATCATATGCATGCCAAATATCATATGCATGCGGAAAGTGCATATCATATGCATGCCAAATAAAGTGCGTATCATATGCATGCCAATTAAATTACGTATCATATGCATGCCAATTATTATATGTATGCGAAGAGTGCGTATCATATGCATGCCAAATAAATTGTGTATCATATGCATGGGAAAAGTGCTTATCATATGCACGCCAAATAAAGTGCGTATCATATGCATGGCAAATATCATATGCATGCAAAAATTGCATATTATATGTACGTGAAAAGTGCTTATCATATGCACGCCAAATTGCATATTGTAATGCGTAAATCGTAAATTGCGTATCGTAACAGGTGCGTATAACATGCACGTCAAATAAATTGCGTATCATATGCACGCCAAATAAATTGCGTGTCATATGCACACAAAATAAATTGTGTATTGTACGCACATGACAGGTGCGTATAATATGCATCCCAAATGTATATGAAAGGTGCGTATCATATGCATGCAAAATAAATTGCGCATCATATGCACACAAAAAGTGCATGTCATACGCATGCCAAATAAACTTCGTATCATATGCACACGAAAAGTGCATGTCATACGCATGCCAAATAAACTTCGTATCATATGCACACGAAAAGTGCGTATCATGTACATGCCAAATAAATTGCGTATCATAGGCACGCGAAATAAATTGTGTATCGTACGCACATGCCATGTGCGTATAATATGCATCCCAAATGCATACGAAAAGTGCATATCATGTGTATGCCAAATAAATTGCGTATCATATGCACACGAAAAGTGTGTATCATGTGCACGGCAAATAAAGTGCGTATGATATGCATGCAAATAGTGCGTATCATATGTATGCCAAATATCAAATGCATGCGAAAATTGCGTATCATATACACGGCAAATAAATTGCGTATCATTTGCATGCGAAAACTGCATATAACATGCATCCCAAATAAATTGCGTATCATACGCATGTGAAAAGTGCGTATCGTATGCACACCAAATAAATTGCGTATCATATGTAGGCGAAAAGTACATACCATATGCACACCAAATTGCATATTGTAATGCGTAAATCATAAACTGCGTATCGTAACAGGTGCGTACAACATGCATGTCAAATAAATTGCATATCATATGCATGCGAAAAGTGCGAATCATATCCACGGCAAATAAATTGATATAATATGCATCCCAAATGCTTACGAAAAGTGCGTATTATATGGACGCGAAAAGTTCTTGTCGTGTGCATGCCAAATAAATTGCGTATCATATGCATGCAAAATAAATTGTGTATCATATGCACGCCAAATAAATTGTGTATCGTACGCACATGACAGGTGCGTATAATATGTATCCCAAATGCATACGAAAAGTGCGTATCATATGCATGCCAAATAAATTGCGTATCATATGCATGCCAAATAAATTGCGTATCGTACGCACATGACAGATGCTTCCCAAATGCATACGCACTTTCCTGGGATCGGACTCAAATATTAATATCATGTGTTTACTTTGTTTCAGCAAAGACTTTTGATTCCTTTTTCTTGAAGTTGCATTACAACTATTTAGTTTCTTGAGTAATGATGTCTTCATGATTATTAGGCAAAATATTATTTCAGTAAAATTCCAAATGTCACTTGACATTTCTTTGTAATTATTTGTGCAATTTACTAGCAAAGAAAGTAACCCGATTTTAATCAATGCATTTTTTGCAACATGAGTATGTTTTATGAAATTGAATCTGCGCGCACGCAGTATATCTAATTGGTATTATATTTCATTTATAGCAGAGACGCCGGAGACGCATTTAACTTTTTACCATTAGACATCAAACGCTTTTCCTCTCGCTCAACACCATGTAGCTCTCATTGACAGAAGACAAAGGAGGAGAAACACCCTCAGGTTTGGATAAAGAGCCTTTCTGCGAAAGCTAATATTCCCCACCCATGATGTCCAAATGAGAACGTATTTAATTGTTTAATGCAATAAACACCCGTTTTCTGAATTTACATAGATTGGAACCATAGATATAGAACTATAATGGGGATCAAGACTTAATCCGACTGTCAGTAAAACAGCGATCCACCCAAAGACCCTCTTTCATCTTCACATTATCGGCCGATGGATTATGCCTTGTCTTGAGTGGATGACCATTGATTGTATCAATGTGAATCAGCGTTGATAATTATTCATCTGTTCTCCTCAGGTACTCGAGGTGCTCAGACACGGTGGCGCCTGGATATCACAAGTACTCTGAACGTGTGAACAAGCCCATTTCAACATATATTAGTTTCAATTACAACACCCATCACAAAGTTATAGCTCTCTTTACTCATGCAAATGAGCGGAGCGTCTCCTTCATAAAGTCTAGCCGGTGACTAGACGAACTCTTTTGTTTACATCATGTCCAAGAAGTTCTCCGTGGAGTGGTTGTCCCAGAGTTTCCATGCTCAGCATTTGGGGAAGGATAATTCGCGCAAACCATGTGGAACAGAAACGCTCAGTCTGTTTGGAGAAGTAGAGAGCAAGGCCCCGTCTTCCCATACAAGTAAGTATGATGTTCTCACCGCGCTATTCTGGCTTTTGAAACGCATCTAACAGGTTCTCCCCATCTCACCAGATAGCTGTGGGTACACTTCTGCCTCTGAGAGCGATGTGGGGGAAGACAGTGAAGGAGAAACCGGGCCGCACCGCCGCGTCAGAACCAAGTTCAGCTCCGAGCAGATCTCGCGCCTGGAGAAAACCTTCAGCAAACACAAATACCTCGGCGCGACGCAGAGACGAAAAATAGCGGAAAAGCTGCATCTGTCTGAAACGCAGGTATGCATGAGAGAAGCTGACATGTCATGCTGTAATTGTTCTGACATCTTGTTTTATGATCATTAACAATGCATTTGACTGAACGAATGGGTGTCATGAATATTTTTGCATGGAGTGTTTTGATGTTTCTTCTATTGTCAGGCCCTAAACTTTCAAACGACCCGCCGTTTAATGTCAGATCCGTTTGAAAACTTTTGAATAAGTTTTAAGTTTAGGCTGTACGTTTATCTTAAAAATTATTTTATTTTATTTTAAAGCATAAACATAAAAAAATGCTGTTTAATTATTGATTTTTTATTTTAGAAAAAAATAGTTTTAAAATTATTTATTCATTTATAATTTGCATTTTTAACATCTCAGTACCATTTTTTACCAGTATATATGCAGGTAAAACTGGGATAAGCCAACTATTTGAAAATAATAATAATATATATATATATATATATATATATATATATATATATATATATATATATATATATATATATATATATATATATATATACTATCGGTCAAAAGTTTGTGAACGGTAAGATTTTTAAATGTTTTTAAAATAAGTCTCTTCTGCTTACCAAGGCTTCATTTATTTAAACAAAAATACAGCAAAAACACTAATATTGTGAAATATTTTTACAATTCAAAATATCTGTTTTATATTAGAATATATTTTAAAATGCAATTTATTTCTTTGATGGCAAAGCTGAATTTTCAGCATCATTACTCCAGTCTTCAGTGTCACATGATCCTTCAGAAATAATTCTAAAATGCCGAAGAATGCTGCTCATGAATATATGAATCATTTCTTATTATTATCAATAGTGAAAACAGTTGTGTATATATTTTTTTTCAGGGTAATTTGATTAATAGAAAGTTCAAAAGAACAGCATTTATCTGAAATATACATCTTTTGCATTTTAAAATAATATTCTAATATAAAACAGTTATTTTAAATTGTAAAAATATTTCATAATATTACTGTTTTTGCTGTATTTTTGATCAAATAAATGAAGCCTTGGTAAGCAGAAGAGACTTATTTTAAAAACATTAAAAAATCTTGCTGTCCAAAAACTTTTGACTGGTAGTATGTGTATATATATAAAAAAATGTGAAAAAATGTGAAAAAAAAAAAAAAAAAATATATATATATATATATATATATATTTTTTTTTTTTTTTTTTTTTTTTTTCTCCACATTTTTTCCCATTTTTTTCCCATTTTTTTCTGGTATTTATAGAAGAGTATTGCACCTTGTTCAACTTTGAATTGAAAGTTGAATTGAAGAATTGAATCCTAAATTTTCGACGTTGATATTTATTACAATATGTTTTATATATTTTTGAAGGTGAAAACATGGTTCCAGAACAGACGGATGAAGCTGAAGCGGGAAGTTCAGGACATGCGCGCTGCGGAGTTTTTTATACCGACAGTTCTGCCGCCGGTGACGTCATTTCAGCACCACAGCATGAGCGGACAGCGCGCGCGCCTCTGTTGCACCGCGCGTGCACTGCAGCACATCGACCCGCTGCTGTTCGCGCCCTGTTACTTTTAAACTTTTTCTTTGATTTTAAATGATCTGCAATCTAAATTGAATATAAAAAGTTTTTTATAAGTAAAATTTAGAAGCAAGCACTGTATGTAGTTCTATATATAAATATATATATATATGTATGTACATAAATAATATTGTCTTTATGCAAAATCTGAAGAAAATAAATAAAATAATGTGTTGACTATCAGGAGTTTTGAGATCATTTTATTTATGTATCAATAATGTTATTTAATGACTTAATAAAGAATAATATGAAATCCTTCAAATGGAGGACAGCAATATCAATCCGTTTTATACGTATTGTAATTTTCATTATACAGTCAAATGAAAAAACATTCAGACATTTTTTGATATATTTGCACTAGTGCAGGACACTATAATTCATTTATGTAAATGAGCACAGCAAAATGAAGTAAACGGTGACATTTCATACCCAAAAATTCTTCATACACACTCACTAAAAAATGTCGGATTAAAAATAATAACCAAACAAGTAACCCAAGTATGGGTTAACATAGCATCTTCCCAACAGTGGGTTATGTTTTAACCCAACGATTGGGTTTAAAGCTAGTTGGGTTAATAAAATAACCCAATGTTTTTTACTGAGCACTATAAACCCCAATCCTGTCCTTAATAAAGATATCAAGTTATCAAACATGACTTAAAATACCAAGTTTTGGCACCAAAACTTAAACAGGTGTGTTTAATGAACTCATTTGGCAGCAAAAATCGTTCGAATTAAGATTTTAAGTGTTGTGAACTCAAACTTCTTGAGATCTTGTCATATTTTATTACACAGTAAAAAAAAAACATTGGGTTATTTTATTAACCCAACCGTTGGGTTACACATATTGGGTCACTTTGTTGGGTTATTGACCTAAAATATCCGGTCATTTTTGACATCGTTGGGTCATTTTTAGTAATACCCCATCTGTTGGGTTAAATAAGGATCCCTCCTGCAGCCTGATTATCAAAGGTGAGTCGTGTCGTTTTTATATATATAACTTTTATAACATTAATGAAACATTCTAAACTTTTATATTTTTAAGTCATAATTCTCTTTATTCACTTTTAATGTTCTCCGCTCGATTGGGAATGAATCCTAGCTATCCCAAAATCATTAAAACGTACTGGAAAAACTGCTTAGCCCAATCATTGGGTCAAAAATAACCCACAGTTGGGAAGGTGCTGTGTTAACCCATAGTTGGGTTATTTTTCACCCAACATTTTTTAGTGAGTACCATGAATAAACTGTAATAATGAATGAAATGTTCTGAATACATTTCGATTTGACTGTATATATTCATTTGGCTCTCTTTAAACATTCAAATACAGTTACAAAAATTCTATTATTGTTAC
The DNA here is from genome assembly GCA_038088235.1 of Zacco platypus. NCBI lineage: Eukaryota > Metazoa > Chordata > Actinopteri > Cypriniformes > Xenocyprididae > Zacco > Zacco platypus. Next base: position 3,030,885 of record CM076078.1, on the reverse strand, counting down.
TTTGCATTTTATAAAATTTTTTTATCCAACGATTGCAAAAAATATTTTCCCAGACTAATTATTTACATTTTTGTTATGCTTTGTAAAAATATATTTTGAACATAATGACATTAACTTTTATTAATTGATTTTATTTGATTTGCATTTTTCCATGTCTGTTGCTGAACGCCAGTAGAGCCTGTGATGTAGTTTGCGTTTTCAAAGTTTTGCATGGGAAATTTATTTAAAAATCAGAAAATATAAAAATGTTTTGTTTGTGTGTTTGTTTCATGCAGACACGTGTAACCCCACATTTGAGGATTTGATCATTTTCATCTGCTCAGATAAGAAGGTGACAAAAATCAAATGGTATTTTTTTATTCTGTGCCTATATTTACATATAAAACATATTGTTCATAAATGTAACAGTAACACATCTGTTTATATACTCACATTTGGAATGAGGAACTCTTTAGTCAAATGTTTTACATTAATGTCATGAGCAAAAGGATCTCAGAGACTGGGTCAGAGAGCCACAGGGAGGCAGTGCTCTCCTACTGTATCAAATATACACATCTGTACGGCTTCAACGAAACACGTGTGAATCGTCAAATCATTCTATAAGAGGAGCGGAACAGATCGAATGCTCTTTCACTGGTGATTATCCAGCTGGTGTGAGATTAAGGAGTGTGTTGATGGTGCTGATCTCAGACCTGTTAAACTGAAGACTGTATTTGTGTAAACTCTGAACTGTACAGAACCAAAAACAACCATGTAAATGGATGTGGAAGCCCATTTCCACCTCATAAGAAGAAAAATCATGCATTGGAAAATTTTAATTATGACATAAAAAGTTGAAATTATGACATATTAAGTAATAATTATAAGATGAAAAATGGAATTGACTTAAAAAGTCATAATTATGACTTTAAAAAGTCATTTGTGACGTAAAAGGTTGAATTTGAGGATGAAATTATGACATTAAGAAGTCGAAAAAAAAAAATCATAGGTATGACATAAAAAGTCCAAATTATGACATAAAAATACATTGAAATTCCCATCCAAGTCATTATTATGCGATGGAAGTCGAAATTATGATTTAAAAAGTATTAACTATGACAAAAGTCGAAATCATGACTTAAAAAGTCAAAATTATATTAGTAATATTTATGAGATGAAAAGTTGATGACATAAGTTAAAATTATGACTTAAAAAGTCATCATTTTGACATTAAAATATAAAATTTGAGACATACATTGAAATTGACATACAAAGTCATAATTACGAGATGAAAGTCGAAATTATGACCTAAAAAGTCTAAATTATGACATTAAAATATCAAAACTGAGATATACATTGAAATTATGACATATCAAGTCAATTATGAGATGAAAAAAGATCATAATTATGACAGTAAAAGTAAAAATTGATCAAATAGAAATTATTAATAGAAGTCATAATTAATATAAATCATAAATATGAGATTAAAAAGTCAAAATGATGACATTAAAAGTCTAATTTATGACTTTTTGCGTAACATGACAATTAAGGTTACAAATTTTGACTTTTTAATCTCATAATTTCAGCCTTGCAGTCATAATTTCAATTTTGACTTTTATGTAATAATTATGACTTACAAAAGCATGATTTTTTTGGTCTTGTGTGGCAGAAAAGGGTTTCCACATCATTGACAAAACAGCCAGAAAGATTGTTTACACAGAAATGCTGCTGCACAAACAGATTAGACCTGATTTGATCTAGAACCCGAAAGAATGAGATTGGAGTAATAGTCTGTGTTTCCTCAGCAGGCCGTGATGAGGATGAGGAGGATGAGGAGGAGCGCAGCTGCCGTAATGAGCGCGGGAGGGAAGCAGGGCTGCAGCGGACACTTGCTGTCTTTGATTTGATGTAATGATTTCCTCAGGCCTGTTCCCATGATACCTGTATATGAGCTCTCCATTTATCATCTCTTTACTCTGCTAGACAGACTGATTTTCTAGTTGACTGCATGAAAAGCTGCAGAGTCCTTAATTTAGACAGAAAGAAAGAGTGAATGACAAGAACAACTGAAGCTCATTTGTGCTTGTAGACATTTATCAGAATCCAAAAATTATGGGGTAAATAGAGCTTTTTAATAGTCTGGTTGACAAAGCATTAAGATTGACAAAGCATCACACACACACACACACACATGTTGTGTTTTTGTGTTTTATGGGGACATTCCATAGGCGTAATGGTTTTTATACTGTACAAACTGTACATTCTGTCCCCCTACACTAACACTACTCCTAAACCTACCCATCACAGAAAATGTTCTGCTATTTTACATTTTCAAAAAAGATAATTCTGTATGATTTATAAGCTTGTTTCCTCATGGGGACCAAAAAAATGTCCCCACAAGATCAAAATTTACTAGTATTACTATACCTGTGGGGACATTTGGTCCCCATAATGTAGGGAATACACACACACACACACACACACACACACATACATTAATGAAGGTAATGTCATCATATATATATATATAGATATGATGACAGCTTTATTAATGTTTTTCATTTGAATTTGCATGTTTACCATCTCATTGCTATAGATACCATGTAGTTTGTGTTTTAAAATGTAATCCTGGGATAAACCCGCAACAAAATTAATAACATAAACAAAATTTATTAGTGTGATAAAAGGCTTTTTTTTAAATTTAATTTAATTTAATTTAATTTAATTTTATTTTATTTTATTTTATTTTATTTTATTTTATTTTATTTTATTTTATTTTATTTTATTTTATTTTATTTTAATTTATTTTATTTTATTTTATTTTATTTTATTTTATTTTATTGCTTTAGACACCATGTTGACAAATGTGATGTAGTTTGTTTTGAAAGAGTAATGGCGTTGTGTTTTGTTATTTATCACATTTATTTGATTTTGCATTTTGTTGCATGCTTAGAAAAAACCGAGAGCAGAAAAAATAATCTTTTTATTCAGTCATTATATCAAAAGAAAACTGTAATCATGCAAACCAAACAAGCCAGGCAAAGAAAATGAAGCGCAAACACACTTGAGAATTCTTCCAGCCCACTTTATTCAATTAAACAAGTCAGTGGAACTCACATTGACTTTTATTTGCATCTAAAACCGAAGATTAAACACATTTTCAGAGGGTGTCAGCATCATTAGTTTTAATGATCCCCGGTGTGCTGAACGCTCCTGCAGGTGACGCTCGGGTGGAATACCTCTGCCGCCCCATTTTCCCATGCCCTATGCCTCTTTAAAGCTACATCTCAAAGAGGTATATGCATAGGAAAAAGGAACAGCGAGTGGAGTCAGCCGGGAAGCCGGGAACACCTCGGAAGATTGAGACAAAGAGAGACAGAACAACATTAGTAAATCATAATTATAATGCTCAAAATGAGAAAAACACATCAGTTTGGCGGGCACAGCTAAAAATTAAACCTTTTTTTGTTTTTAGTCAAGCTACTTGTTCTTTCAAAATATTAAACTGTTCAAGTTGATTTAACACGAAACAATCACATTTGAACAAGACACCTGACACAAAATGATTTGTTTAACTAAAGCGAACAGCATGAAACATCTTTGGGTTCCTCAAAGAACTTTTCAATGATCCGTTCCGTTTTTGGAACATTTTAAAAACATTCAAAAAAGAACCTTCCTCCATTCTAAAGAAGATCCCATTGAGATTAAAGGTTCTTAACGGAACCATCAATCCCAATAAATAACTTTTATTTTTAAGACTCGTGCGCTACATAAATTCAGTGCAAACTTTTGACTAGTTATGCATAAGTTAAACATGAATACATGCAAGAGAGATTTTGTTGTTGCTCATATTGAGACTAAAAAAAGCGTGGCTTACCGAACTCCGCACCAGGACGATCTCCTCTGAAAAACTGATCCTCGGGGAATTTATTCCTTAGCCGAGACCTTGAAGATGTTTCAGAAAGACTCAGTAACTGTTTGCAATGCCGAGTCTCGGCCCTCCTCCTCCTCCTCCTCCTCCTCCTGTAATCTTGAGTTTGGCACAAAAACAACACGTTGTTTAGCGGATGGGACGTTGGCATTGGTTGGCACAGGTGCCCGTCATGGTGCTGTTTTCGGGCAGATGGTCACTATCTGCAGCCTGGACGTCAAAGGCAGGAGGAAAGCAGAGATTTTGGGACACGGCGTTCTCTGATGGCTGCAATGTTTCTTATCTGTCAGGGTCTCCCACTCTCCCAGCGGACAGAGGCTCCGTCTCCCATGATTCAACAGACTCAAGGACCCGGGCAAGGCCTCTTGGAGGGGAATGTGGACACACACACACACACAGAGAGAGACTGCTGAGGCATGTCAAGGTTAGCGCAGAGTCCCACTCAACAGGGAGAAATACGAGCGAGTGTTTGACTGTTTTCCTCCAGGGTCGTCTGACCCGAGTCTCGGCTTTCATACATTATAGCTGATGGTTTTCATAAAAGATCTCTGTAAATATTCTCCCAGTGAGATATTTACAGCTGTCGAGGGCACCTGCTCACTACTGAGGGATTGAATGATAGTGTGATAGAGTTTTGAGCGGGTTTCGTGCAGGTGTGAGATGTGCTTTTATCGAGACAGTTTGACATCCACGGCATTATTTCAAATCATGAGATTATGGGCGAATATCACCAAAACATGCTCCAACGTCAAAGAGAAAAAATCTGAATGAATTCTGGATAGCACTTTATAGTTTAGGGTCCAATTCTAACTATTAACTAGTTGCTTATCAGTATATTGATATTGGCTGTTTATTAGCGCTTATAAAGCAAATATCAATGCCTCGTTCTGCATAATCCTACCCAAAACATAAACTTTTAACTAACTATTAAAAAGCAGTTTACGGAGACAAAAGTCGTATAGGTAATAGTGAGAATTGACCCTTCGCAAAGACCCGCCCCCCTTTAGTTACTGTTGCTATGTCCGACAACCCATGCGCTCTCACGCCACACATCATGTTCTCAAGAGAAAAATACATCCTGGAGCAAAGAGGACACTGACAACGCATGAAACAGTTTCATATTTTAGTTTAATCAATAAATAGCGTCTAGTGTGTGTTTAATGTGTGGTGACAGATCGCTGTAGCTCCTCGTGAACCGATCATCTCTTCATACTAGTTCATTTATAGCATCAAATAAACATGAATGAACATCAGAAGAAATGTTGTTTCAAGTGCGGACAGATTGAGTTCAAGTTCACCAACGTTAATCTACTAACTCCCCTGACTGCTTTGAGGGAAAAAATGGCAGATTCAGGGTTGTGATTGGTCAGATCGCCTGTCAATCAAACTGCCGGCGAAGGGTTAATCGAACCCTAAACTAAAGTGTGACTGAATTTTGTATTGGGAATTAAGTAAATGAAGCACATCATATATGTATGTTTGAGTGTACACACACTCTTAAACGCCGTACACACTTTAATGGCGTTTATTGACATTGATGATTCCATGAAGAACTTTTAACAATGGAATCTTTCCATTACACAAAAGGTTCTGTAAAACATTAGTACGGGTGGAAAATTCTCACTTTTACAGTTTTTCTCAATCGATGTGACACATTTCTCCAAACTCGGATCACTGTTCTCAAAACAGTTAACACAGTGGTCTGAAACAGATTGTACATTTTCACAGCAAATTGCAAATCGTGAATAATTTTCTCCAAACACTATGCACAAAGTTTTCAAACGTTTTCATAATAATTAAGACATCCAACCAAAACCGATCACAGCTTTTGTATCGGCTTCTCGCAATTCAAAAACATTAATGTACCATTTGTCCAAACACAACAAACAAAACTCAATGATAACGGCTTGGTTAATAATACACACAACACAGAAAATTCAGTTTTCCTATCACAATTGCATAATGTAACAGGGAAAGTATGAAAGGGAAAGTATGCATAGAGCAAGAAAAGACTAAAAATATGCGAGCGAAGGGGAAAATAAAGAGGTGTAAGTGGAAAGGTGGTGGTGCAGGAGAAGGAAATGAAGAGTGGAACAGATCATATGAGGAGAGAGGAGGATGTAAAAGAAGGAGGAAAGGAGAAGAGATGGTGGGAGGGAGTTGGTCTAGTGTAAAGAGCAGGGTATGTTTTATTCATAAAATGGTGTTTTATTTATAAGAAATTCCAAATCAAATACTCTGAATATACATATAAACACATTTTATTTGCAGTTTTAAAGCAGTTGAGATAATTGAAAACGTTTGCACGGCGATTTGTATATTCTCAAATGTCAGGGTGGCACAACTGCAAAAATGGCTGTTTTATATGAATTGACAAGGTAATAATGTTAAGCCTGATAACGCAACATCCGGAGGAAGTCAGCTGATCCTCTCAAATCTCTCTCAAATACTGATCAAAAATTGTCATTTCAAGTTTAGATAGGTTGGTACACTTTCCATGTCAGGTGGTATAATGATATAATATATATTTACACATATTTGGTTGTACCACCTGACAAAAAAATTAAAAAATGAGCACTTTGAAATTAAACTGAAACACTGTTGTTCATGACTCAAAAATATGCGTTTGGAAGCTTTTTGAAGCTTTATTTGTTAATGAACAAAACCTATTGGAAAAACATTACAACAAACGTGTATTTTCATCAGTGTATTTGGACGTCCGCAGCTGAAAATGCTCTAAATTCAATAGACAATGCGCCCGTAGTTTTGATGTTAGGATTTACTTTTAATAAATGCATTACTAGAAAAAATTTTAAGTAAGTTAAACTGTTTGCCGAAGGTAAGAGTGTGTTTAGATCACTGTTCTGAGAGCAGTTCCATTGCTTTGGAGAAATGTGTCGAATCGATTGAGAAAAATTGTAACTTTAGCAAGAAGTTTACTGGAATATTGGCTGTTTATTAGTACTTACAAGCACATGATGCTTTATTCCGCATGGCTTTATTCTACACCCAATAATTCTACCCCATACTTAAACTTAAATGCTACAACAACTACCTTACTAACTGTGACAGTTTTTCTCAGTCGCTTTGGTGCATTTCTCAGATCACAACTGAAATTCTCAAAACTACTTCAACCTTCACATCATCTAGTCTCAATTTCTCATTCTTTTGAACAAATTGCAAAGGCTTTGGTACATTCATGCAATTGATTATGTACAACTGACCCTACAAACAGTTTGATTGACAGGCGATCTGACCAATCATAACCCTGAATCCGCCATTATTTCCCTCAAAGCAGTCAGGGTTAACGTTGTAGATTAACGTTGGTGAACTTAAACTTGAAAAATTGTGTGTCCTCATGTCTTTCCGTGCTTGAAATTATTCACGATTTACAATTTGTTGTGAAAACGTACAATCTGTTTCAGACCACTGTGTTAACTGTTTTGAGAACAGTGATCCGAGTTTGGAGAAATGTGTCAAATCGATTGAGAAAAACTGTAAAAGTGAGAATTTTCCACCATACTAATGTTTTACAGAACCTTTTGTGCAATGGAAAGATTCCATGGATGTTAAAAGTTCTTCATGGAATCATCAATGTCAATAAACGCCATTAAAATGTGTACGGCGTTTAAGAGTGTGTATACATTCAAACATACATATATGATGTGCTTCATTTACTTAATTCACAATACAAAATTCAGTCACACTTTAGTTTAGGGTCCAATTAACCCTTCGCCGGCAGTTTGATTGACAGGCGATCTGACCAATCATAACCCTGAATCCGCCATTTCATCCGTCAAAGCAGTCAGGGGAGTTAGTAGATTAACGTTGGTGAACTTGAATCACGTCTTTCCGTGCTTGAAACAACATTCCTTCTGATGTTCATTCATGTTTATTTGATGCTATAAATGAACTAGTATGAAGAGATGATCGGTTCACGAGGAGCTACAGCGATCTGTCACCACACATTAAACACACACTAGAGGCTATTTAATTTGATTAAACTTCTTTAAAAAATTAAAGTTTAAAATTTAAAACAGTTACTAGTCAATTGTCTGCGGTTTCCTTCATTGTCAACTGGTTAGGCCATGTTGATTCAAATATATTATGTAGTTCCCTGCTGAATAGGCATTAGTTTCATGCACAAGTGCAAAATGGTTGAACTAGTTGTCATAAACTGTCAAGCAAATTTTCTATACGTTTCTTAATTTTCCCCCTTTTGTGTGTATAAATGTGTCCTGAACTGATGAATTGCATAGGTGAATTTTGAAGTTGTAAAGCATTAGATAAACCAGTTCTGTAAATAACTCAGATGTCATCTCGTGAAGCTTCATTTGGCAAGCAGAGTTACAAATTCTGAAGAACAACAATGAAACAAAGAGCCAGTGAGAAGAAAAGGGAGTAAGGATGTGTGGTGGAGGGGTGCGGAGGAAAAACAGAAGAAGAGGTAGAAGAGGCCAAGATTGTAGACATGT
>CM076078.1:2980000-3017500 GCA_038088235.1 Zacco platypus | reverse complement strand
ATTAATAGTGTTTTTGGTTACACTTTATTTTAATGTGTCAGTATTACAGTGTAATTATACATTTAAGTACTGAGTAATGACAATGAACTCCATGTACTTACTATAGCGTTAAGATGAGGGTTTGGTTTAGGGTTAATTGCATGTAATTATGCATAATTTCTAGTTATTACTATAGTAAATACATGTAACACTGACACTGTAAAATACAGTGTTACATTTTCTTAGAATACACTAATGTTCAAAAGTTTGGGGTCGGTAAGATTTTTAATGTTTTTGTTTAGTTCTCTTCTCAGCAAATTTATTTGATCAAAAATACAGTAGAATTGTGAAATATTATTACAGTTCAAAATAGCTATTTTCTATGTGAATATACAGTAAACGGTGATCAAAGCTGAATTTTCAGCATCATTCCTCCAGTCTTCAGAGTCACATGATCCTTCAGAAATCATTCTGATATGAAACATTTATGATTATTATCAGTTATACAGAAAACAGTGGTGATTCATATTTGTGTGGAAACCTTTATAAAGTTTGTTCTTTGATTAATGGAAAGCCAAAAGAATAGGTTTATTTTGAAATAGAATTTCGTAACATTATAAATGTCTTTAATGTCACTTTTGATCAATTTAATGTTACCTTGCTGAATAAAAGAAACATCTTACTGACACCCAAGCTTTTCAACAGATATAGTCAATAACAGTGTTATAACCACCTTCAGATAACGGGTTCATGTATGACACTCATTGACAGCAGTTTTAACACTCAAACTAACTCTAAATCAGCTCTTCGTCTCAGTTTCAGAGCTCTGGGCAGTTTTTGTTTTTTTATCCAACGTCAGTGTTTTGCCAGATTTCAGAACAGAAGTACAGATATGCCGAGCGCAGCAGGAATGTCTGTTTTTTGCGGCTTTGCAATAAATACTGCCGTCTGAAGTCAACATACACAACCAGCAAAACACTCACTCTCGTCCATCATTAAACTCTTTAAACTGTGTCCAAAAATATCACTTTCACATTCACCTCTCTCCTGTTTTTCAGTCGCCCAGAGGAAAATGTTGCGCAGGTGTTTTTCTCTCACCGCTCAGAGACAAAGAGACAAAAATATTTTGCCAATGTAGAAAAGTTAAAATACCAGTATATTGGTGAAACTTTACTATACTTTACTTTACACTATACTTTACTAAGGTTCCAAAGATAAATATTTAAAAGCATTTATTAATCTTAGTCATTTACTAATACATTATTCAAAATTAAAAGTTGTATTTGTTAATATTATTTAATGGACCTGAGCTGACATGAACTATAACAATGACGAGTCGAATTTTACTCACATTAACAAAGATTAATAAATACTGCAAAAAAATGTGTGGCTCATTGTTAGTTAATGTTAACTAATTGGGGCCTTACTGTAAAGTGTTACCAATATACTTTTCATATTTGCTATGGGAATTTTTATGTATATTTATACTGTTCAAAATATATATTTTAATATTGTATTTTAAGAATGGATTTTTTTTTATTTTCTTGGCTCTTGAAGTACATTTATACTGTATTTTGGCATTTGAAGGGTTAAATGTACTTTACCTTTCACTTTTTGTACTTACTTTTTATGTTATATGTATATATATATAAAACGTAAGTACAAAAAGTTCATATATGTTATATATAAATATATTTGTAAACAGCACAGATTTTATATATATATATATATATATATATATATATATATAATCTGTGCTGTTTACAAAATATAAAAATATATTTAGCATGTATTCTACATATGTTTTGACCCAATTTAAAAAAAAAAAAAAAGGCAAGGATATATTTTATATATTTCCTATGGGCATTTTTATGTATATTTTATATTGTTCAAAATATATTTTAACATTCCCCTATGTATTTTAAGATTGTATTTTTATTTTCTTGCTTTTGAAGTATATTTATACTGTATTTTTGGCATTTGAAGGGTTAAATGTACTTTATCTTTATGTGTAATTTCTTAATCCGTGCTTCATGCAACATATATTTGGGCTCGATATAAAAATAAGTTGCCAAGAAGACAAACGAGTCAACCAACTAAACAATCATGTGACGATAAGCTCAGATCATTTAATGAGAAATATTCACATTAAGACTTTTGATTTCAAACTTTGATGAATCTGAGAACATTTGTGCAAGCTTTTCTTTAATCACTTGAAATCGTTCTCGAATGAATATTTGCCGTGCATGTATTTATTTGTTATAATCATGGAATATTTGAGATAATTTGGTGATAATGTCGCTCAAACTCACACGACAGAAGTTGTTGAGTCGACTCTGTTTAGTCTATGATTATCTCACTTCCTCAAGGCCGTGTTCCTGTCAGGCATTTTTCAGCTTTTAAAAACATGTTTTTTTGAAAATGCCTCATTCAAGGTGTTTTGTTTAGTGAAATGTGCTTTATTCGAGGGCTTGTTACAGCCACAGATCTTCGGCGATACGGAAGCGTCCGTGTCTTAATGTTGGCAGACATGCTGGAGCACATTTGGAAGAATAATTCAACTAAAAGCTTTGCCCCTTCAATGATTCATCGGCGTTCTGCTCCAGATAAGCGTGGCAGAGCCATCAAACATTTATCAAGCTTCATTAACCACTGATGTTTTTCACCTTTGCTCATTCATATGCTCAGGATTGAAGTTGACAATAACACATAAACAAAGAAAAAACAGAAGCAAAATGAAGATGTTTCCATGCTGTACAGCTCATTAAGAACATCAATCTCATCAGTTTTTGAAGCAGAAATGTTACTAAAGTCACAGTTACTTATACTAGTAACATTCAGACACTCACGTGTTACTTTATAACAGGTTTGCATTGTGAGCTCATGCAACTGAAATGAGTTCTTCTCAAAAAATAAAGTCAGAGTTCTCCGTATCTATATATGTGGAATTCTGTCTGTCTCTATAAAAGGATAGACCGGGGCTAGTTGTCACAACTTTTACTCCAGTAATTACTCCTGTATCGACTTCAAAACTACTGTGATTACTCTGCTGAAAAATAGAATTGAGTTCATTTAAGACATGTTGTCTGTATGGGGTAAGGTGTGGAATTTCATGGCTTTCAGGAAAGGTAAAATTTTATTGTTTAAATGCCCATATAAAAATATCAAATATGAAGCAGCACAACTGTTTTCAACATTGATAATAATCAGAAATGTTTCTTGAGCATCAAATCATCATATTAGAATGATTTCTGAAGGATCATGTGACACTGAAGACTGGAGTAATGATGCTGAAAATTCAGCTTTGATCACTGGATATAAAATACAGTTTACTATATATTCACATATAAAACAGCTGTTTTACATTGGAATAATATTTCATTATTTTTACTGTATTTTTGATTATGTAAATGTAGCCTTGGTGAGCAGAAGATACTTCTTTCGAAAACAATTGTAATGTTATATATATATATATATATATATATATATATATATATATATATATATATATATATATATATATATATATATATATTAAATATATTTATATAAATAAATAAATAAAAAAAAAAAATATATATATATATTTTAAATATATATATATTTGAAAAAAAAAAAAAAAATATATATATATATATATATATACATATATTAAATAAAACACAAGTAGTAATATTAAATTAAGTTATTTTAAATAATATTTTTTTCAAACTTTTTTAAATCAACATATAATATATATATATATATATATATATATATATATATATATATATATATATATATTGGACTAACACAGATAAGACTATAATAAAATTTGAAAAGTTAGAGAAAATATGAATATGTAACTGGAATTTTGACTGTAAATCACATCAATACATGATTTACAGACCTGATGCAGATCTGATGATTTCTCCATGAGACAATTCATCCAAAATATATTATAAACGTAAGATAATTTTGTTAATTAATATTTTTGTTATATTTATTTTTGAAACTTTTTATATTTATATGCATTTAATTTTCTGGAAAGAATTCACACACACAAAAAAAAATAAATAAATTGAGATATAGATCTGACAACGACCCCATGTGACAACTAGCCCCAGTCTGCATTATATACTGAACACTGTACAGTATCACAGATGCATTACATTTCTGGGTCACGTTCTCTTCCTTCCTCTGGCTGTACGGGGTGGAGAGTTTAAAATCCCCCTCTTTGGTTTCATATCCGGATGTGTTTGGCACATCAGCAGTCACAGATGGAGATGAAGAGTCCCAGGACTCGCCTAACAGCCAATCGGCACACGGCAGTGGGAGGTCTGACAGAACGGGGCCACGGGCTCCACAACTGTGTGTGAGAGAGAGAGCAGCAGTCACAACGCACCGTAAAACACATGACATCTGTTGAGACAACAAACACCTCGGCTGACAAGAGAGATTGGAAAGATTCACAATGACACCAAGACATGATTCCTGATGCTTTCATTAACAGTACATCAGTAATAGATGTTTTTGACAAGTTTCAGGAGATTCACCAAAACTGGAAGATGACATTTTGTTTCTTAAAGAAAAAAAAGTATTTTTAAGACCATTAAAGGTACAATATGTGCAATTTTTATATTAAAATATTCAAAAACCACTTGCACAGTGTACTTACATTACCCTAAATATTTCCAAGAATATGTAAATTCAGAGAAACTTTGGGACAAAAGGAGAAATAAGGCGTGGCGTTTCCGAGATGCCTAGAGCTTTACAACAAACTTTGACAAACTCTTGCATAATAGTACGGTAATTTAGTAATTGATATATATATATAGTATATACGTACATACACACACACACATATAGTAATTAGTGAAGAGAACAGACGCAGATATTTGATCTGATGAATCACATTCACAAGCGTCACTTAAATGTGCAGATATTTTTGCTGCAGTTGTTGATGTTCTTCCAGCATTACAGCAGCTTCATTATTACACCAGAATCACACGTTCTCTGAAACATCTTCACGAAACCGACGCGAGAACCTCGCGCAGCAATTCAGGGTTTGACGTCGTCATGTGCTGCTTTTGCACACCAATTTTATTAACAAAAATTTCAGGATCTCATGAACTCCAATGGTGAGGGAGTCGGGCTTGTAACCTGAAGGTTGCCGGTTCGATTCCCACGCCGGCAGGAATTGAAGGTAGGGATTGTGAATAAACAGCACTCTCTCCACCTTCGATATGAATGAATAAATGCCAAATGAATAAATGTAAATGTAGTTGTGGCCTAATGGTGAGGCAGGATTTTAACCTGAAGGTTGCTGGTTCGATTCCCACACTGGCAGGAATTGAAGGTAGGGATTGTGAATGAGCAGCTCTCTCTCCACCTTCGATATGAATGAATAAATGCCAAATGAATAAATGTAAATGTAGTTGTGGCCTAATGGTGAGGCGGGCTTTTAACCTGAAGGTTGCTGGTTCGATTCCCACGCCGGCAGGAATTGAAGGTAGGGATTGTGAATGAGCAGCTCTCTCTCCACCTTCGATACCATGATACCTAACCCCTAATTGCTCCCCTTTTAAGTCGCTTTGGATAAAAGCGTCTGTTAAATGACTAAAATGTAAAAAAAAAAGTAAAATGTAAATATAAATGTTACCAGTTTCTCATGAAACTTGTCAAGAACAAGTCTGGATCAAATTCCACTCAAAATCAAACGTAAATAGAGAAAATAAAGCCCATATTTTGAACAATTACAGTTCCGTTTCCTATTGCAATGTGGTTGAAATTTTAAAGAACATTTGTAAGTATTTGTGGCACTGTTATTCATTTTTGCTGATTAAAAATGAATGCATCATTTTGCAAACTCTTATAGTCCAAAAAAGGCTTCATTTTCTTTGCCAAAAATGCTATTACTTCTTCTTTAGATTTTAGAGGGAAATATATTTCTTGGTGAGATTCACATTCTGAGTGAGTTTCCAGACAATTGTCTGCGGGTTGAAATCATCCAGAGCTTCAGAACTGCCGTCCTCTCGTGGCCTCTCTTTTCTCTCCGGCTTTCACGTCCATCTCTCTCTCATTGTACTGTGGATGCCTCTTCGCCCGCAGGTACAGCACAAATCTCTAAACCTGTCAGGCCTTGTCAAAGACATTTCAATTTGAGGTTTTCCCTCAGGTCCTGGACTGAATTACCACTTCAAAGTCAGCGTGGATCCGGGCGTCCCCGTGAGCCGGGCCTCGGGACTCCCTCAGAGAGAGCCTGCGCTCATCAGATAATGAACAACATATTTAGCATATTAATTATGATATTTTTGTGGAGTCAAGCTTTTTTAGCTCTTTAATTGGAGGAAGTGGAGAAAGCTGCGGTCTGTGGAAACGGGCGCAGCGGCTGTCAGTCACTGTCGGGATGCTGACATGTCCAAGAATAGACGGCTGAAGATAACTTAGCGACTCCTCGGAGTCTTTTTAAATCGGTCACATGGACGTTTCTGTAACATAGTAACAGCAGCGATTAGTTTTCAAAGGGAAAAGAGTTCTGGTGGTTGCTAGGGTGTTGCTAGAGTGCTAGATCATGATGATGAACACATTAATTAAATCTGTGGAGAATATGCAAAGAAGTTATGATCCTCTGACTGAGAGTCACATGCTTGTTTACTGATAATATAAAGCATTTTCAGGTACACTTTACTTTAAGATGACCTTATTACAGTGTAATTATACAAATAAGTAATAATTAACAACATGTACTCACTATATAATTAGGGTCAGTGTTTGGCTTAATTATACATAACGCATAATTTACTGTTATTACAGGTAAGATGTGTAACAGAGACAGTGTACCACGTTTTAATTCATTGAAATTGATGAAAGCGCTTAATCAAATAATATAAGATGAAAAAATGAGAGAAAATACTGTTTAATGGCAATAAACATAAAAAGATATTGAAAAAAGTACAATGACAAAAGCACATAAAACTATCAAAAGTTAAAGTGAAAAGTTTATAAAAATAACAAATATGCTAACACAATAAAACAATAATTATTTAATGCATTTTTATTAACAATATGCAAATTAATTTGATACAGTATTTATTAATCTTTATTAATGTTAGTTACTAAAAACACAACTATTTTTGTCAAATCAACTTCGATAATTAATGTGGTTAAGATAACATAATATTTTGAGTTTTTGTTGATTAAACCATTCGCCTTCGTTGTATTAACTCAAATTTTAATTTCAATGATCTCAATATTTTAAGGCAACCAGGAAACGTACAACACTTTTTTACAGTGTAGTTCATGTGCATTAAGTGATATTTTAATACTTTTGATTTTAATTATTATCAAATGCTGAAATTAACATTAGCTAAGATTAATAAATGCTTTCGTTGACATGACAAATACTTAGTTACTATAATGTTGACAAAAGTGTACAGAGTGACATGTTTACTGATATGAACAACAGAAAGGTATTGCAATGTGCTGAACAAAGTCTGGCAGATAAAATGAACTGAAATAGCAGCTTATTCATGCGGATTACTTGTATTAAGATCAGAAATGAGTTAAACCCTCTTGACAGCAATTATGAATCAATTAATAACGAACTATTGTGTTTCTCAGTTCATCCCGCACAATCCACAGAACATCCCATATTAAACAAGACACGACGGGCAGGTTTGATCTCCACTAATTACAATGTAATTCTACAATTAAAGATCAAACGTTAATGAATAAAATATTCAAGACTCGCTCTGTGTTCAGGAAGGGCTTGTTCCTTCTGTTTCTCTTTGATTAATCATTTCTCTGTTGGAAGCAACATTTTATTGTTTTCTAGCTCATTTCCTCTGTTTAAGGTGTAATTTCGCTTGGTCTTTGTATTATCACAATATAAGTGAACAATGTCTGTGCTTGTTCTCCGTGTTACCTGGATCATAAAATCGTTATTTGTCAGCAAATGTCCTCCGGATGATGCACAACATGTCACTTCTGACAGCTTTTTTGTATTCCAGTCCACTGAAGGTCGATCGACGGAGGGTTATTAACAAAACGGTTATTGGAAGAGAAGGTAAATCACTGAAAACTGTATCATACGATGTTTTGCATCGGGTGAATTGCGAGATATAAAGTCAGAATTATGTGATATAAAGTCAGAATTATGTGATATAAAGTCAGAATTGCGAGATATAAAGTCAGAATTGCGAGATATGAAGTCAGAATTATGTGATATAAAGTCAGAATTGCGAGTTATAAAGTCAGAATTGCGAGATATAAAGTCAGAATTATGTGATATAAAGTCAGAATTGCGAGTTATAAAGTCAGAATTGCGAGATATAAAGTCAGAATTGTGAGATATAAAGTCAGAATTACGAGTTATAAAGTCAGAATTGCGAGATATAAAGTCAGAATTGCGAGATATAAAGTCAGAATTATGTGATATAAAGTCAGAATTGCGAGTTATAAAGTCAGAATTGCGAGATATAAAGTCAGAATTACGAGTTATAAAGTCAGAATTGCGAGTTATAAAGTCAGAATTGCGAGATATAAAGTCAGAATTATGTGATATAAAGTCAGAATTGCGAGATATAAAGTCAGAATTATGTGATATAAAGTCAGAATTGCGAGATATAAACTGAGAATTGAGAGTTATAAAGTCAGAATTGTGGGATATAAAGTGAGAATTGTGAGTTATAAAGTCAGAATTGTGGGATATAAAGTGAGAATTGTGAGTTATAAAGTCAGAATTGCGAGATATAAAGTCAGAATTGCGAGATATAAAGTGAGAATTGCGAGATATAAAGTCAGAATTGTGGGATATAAAGTCAGAATTGTGGGATATAAAGTCAGAATTGCGAGATATAAAGTCAGAATTATGTGATATAAAGTCAGAATTGTGAGTTATAAAGTCAGAATTGTGAGATATAAAGTCAGAATTGCGAGTTATAAAGTCAGAATTGCGAGATATAAAGTCAGAATTATGTGATATAAAGTCAGAATTGCGAGTTATAAAGTCAGAATTGCGAGATATAAAGTCAGAATTATGTGATATAAAGTCAGAATTATGTGATATAAAGTCAGAATTGTGAGTTATAAAGTCAGAATTGTGAGATATAAAGTCAGAATTGCGAGTTATAAAGTCAGAATTGCGAGATATAAAGTCAGAATTATGTGATATAAAGTCAGAATTGCGAGTTATAAAGTCAGAATTGCGAGATATAAAGTCAGAATTATGTGATATAAAGTCAGAATTATGTGATATAAAGTCAGAATTGCGAGATATAAAGTCAGAATTGCGAGATATGAAGTCAGAATTATGTGATATAAAGTCAGAATTGCGAGTTATAAAGTCAGAATTGCGAGATATAAAGTCAGAATTATGTGATATAAAGTCAGAATTGCGAGTTATAAAGTCAGAATTGCGAGATATAAAGTCAGAATTGTGAGATATAAAGTCAGAATTACGAGTTATAAAGTCAGAATTGCGAGATATAAAGTCAGAATTGCGAGATATAAAGTCAGAATTATGTGATATAAAGTCAGAATTGCGAGTTATAAAGTCAGAATTGCGAGATATAAAGTCAGAATTACGAGTTATAAAGTCAGAATTGCGAGATATAAAGTCAGAATTATGTGATATAAAGTCAGAATTGTGAGTTATAAAGTCAGAATTGTGAGATATAAAGTCAGAATTGCGAGTTATAAAGTCAGAATTGCGAGATATAAAGTCAGAATTATGTGATATAAAGTCAGAATTGCGAGTTATAAAGTCAGAATTGCGAGATATAAAGTCAGAATTATGTGATATAAAGTCAGAATTATGTGATATAAAGTCAGAATTGTGAGTTATAAAGTCAGAATTGTGAGATATAAAGTCAGAATTGCGAGTTATAAAGTCAGAATTGCGAGATATAAAGTCAGAATTATGTGATATAAAGTCAGAATTGCGAGTTATAAAGTCAGAATTGCGAGATATAAAGTCAGAATTATGTGATATAAAGTCAGAATTATGTGATATAAAGTCAGAATTGCGAGATATAAAGTCAGAATTGCGAGATATGAAGTCAGAATTATGTGATATAAAGTCAGAATTGCGAGTTATAAAGTCAGAATTGCGAGATATAAAGTCAGAATTATGTGATATAAAGTCAGAATTGCGAGTTATAAAGTCAGAATTGCGAGATATAAAGTCAGAATTGTGAGATATAAAGTCAGAATTACGAGTTATAAAGTCAGAATTGCGAGATATAAAGTCAGAATTGCGAGATATAAAGTCAGAATTATGTGATATAAAGTCAGAATTGCGAGTTATAAAGTCAGAATTGCGAGATATAAAGTCAGAATTACGAGTTATAAAGTCAGAATTGCGAGATATAAAGTCAGAATTATGTGATATAAAGTCAGAATTGCGAGATATAAAGTCAGAATTATGTGATATAAAGTCAGAATTGCGAGTTATAAAGTCAGAATTGCGAGATATAAAGTCAGAATTGTGAGATATAAAGTCAGAATTACGAGTTATAAAGTCAGAATTGCGAGATATAAAGTCAGAATTGGGAGATATAAAGTCAGAATTGCGAGATATAAAGTCAGAATTGAGTGATATAAAGTTTTATTTTTTATTTAGTGATGGAAACAAGTTTCCATGGTTTGGCCAGTGTTCATGGTCATTCAGTTTGAAATGTTGACAACAAACACTTTTTATCTCTGCATATTTACGATTCTTTGCAGCCTTTAGCCGCAACACTCTGGTTCCTTCACTGGAAACCGAAAGTAACTCACTCCAGCTAAACAACTACTCTGTATTATTGCACCTACGAAAAATAGTCGTACGCCATTATGAGAAAAAGTTTGCTAAGAGGTATTTTCTACTAAAGCGAGGTGGAATTTGATTCTGGTAAACGTAACGGTAGCAGAATGGTGGGCGTGGCTTTGGATGACAACATGTCCAGTGCATTATGGGTGTTGAAGTTTTCCTACCTATGTGATAACAGCTTTTTTCTCTAGTCTGGTAGCAACGATTTCAAAACATTTCACCTTTCTATTATATAGGCAGCCCATTTTGCCAGCAGTTAAAGGGTTAATTCACCATAAGATGAATATTCTGTCATTAATTACTCTGTTCTGTAAGACTTTCATTCACTGCGTAACCAATGAGGTTTGTTCTCGTGTGTTACTCAGCACGTTTGAGCTTCTCGGAAGAGGTTTGTTCTTGTGCATTATTCAGGTTTGGTTGAGCTTCTGCTTATGTTCGCTGATCAATGTTTACATGCGAGTAAAAGCTTAAATTTAATGTGTTCATCATAAAGAGCGATCGAGTCTCTTGAGAAAATTTGGAGTAAACCGCTCGATTCATATGGATTAGTTTTCCCAGCACTTTAAGATATTTTGTAAGCATCAAAGTGGTAGTCTATGGAGAGACAGACATCTCTCAGATTTCATTAAAAAGATCTTCATTTGTGTTCTGAAGATGAATGAAGGTCTTACAGATTTGGAACGACGAGAGGGAGAGGAATTAATGACTGAATTTTCATTTTTGGGTGAACGAACCCTTTAAGAACTCCTTTAAATGTATTGCTGTCTCGGGTCAGTCCTGCAATACGGTGCATTTCAGGTCTTTATATGGATAAAATATTAAACTGAATTTTAAATAATTTGGTTGGAGTGGATGTTCATGTCTCCGTTTGCTGCACTAACTTCGACAATGAAAAATTGGATATTTAATATTTCAGGTGTTTCATAATTTTTTCATCTAATCAAGCATGTTTTCTTGGAAATATGATATAGTTTGTAATTAATTCATAGATTTTTGCTATGTCCTCAATATCACTTTCCATCCTGTTGGTGTTTTGCAAAACTCCTTCAATTAACACTAGTTCCTTAATGACATCATCCTCCAGGAAGTGATGTCATTTTGGTGGGAAAACAACCACACAAATATCAGTGTGTAGTAGCAATAAATTACACCTCACGTGTCAATCCTTTGCTTATTATAGTGAATAAAGTTACATGTTAGCAAATCGTTTTCATTATTTAAAATAAAGATTAAAAATATAAATATTAGATGAAAAATGTATTTAAAAAATTTAAATGATAAAAATATTAACCAAAAAAAAAGAATAAGGGCCCATTAGTTAAAACCACTTAATGCATTAAGTAACATTAACTAACGATGAGCAATATATTTTTTTACTGTATTTATTCATCTTTGTTAATGTAATTCATATTTGTAATTTATCTTTGTCATCGTGTAAATATTCAATTTATAATGAATAACGTTGAAGTGTCTGAAACAGTGTCCTCGTTGTTAGATTAAAAGTATTAAAAATTGTTTTCAATAACTGAAATAAAGCAGAAAAAAATTAATATTAGATGAAAAACTTAAACGAAAAAAAAAATCTTTAAAATTACAAATGATTAACTTTAAGAATTGAAATCTGCCTTGGTAATGACTAAAAATAAAACTGTAATAAAAATAAAGGTAAATAGAAACATAAAAAAGTAATAAAAATGCCAAAAGTGCATAAAAAAATGACTAAAATTAAGTTGAAAACTGAAAGTATAAAAATAAATGCTAATCTAAAATATTGACAAATACTATCTATCTATCTACAGCTCTGGAAAAAATTAAGAGACCACTGCAAAATTATCAGTTTCTCTGGGTTTACTATTTATAGGTATGTGTTTGGGTAAAATTAACATTTTTGTTTTATTCTATAAACTACTGACATTTTTCCCAAATTCCAAATAAAAATATTGTAATTTAGAGCATTTATTTGCCAAAAGCAACAACTGGTCAAAATAACAAAAAATATACAGTGGTCTCGTAATTTTTTCCAGAGCTGTATCTATCTATCGATCTATTTTAAATTACAACAAACCATTTTTAAAGTGACAGTTCAAACAGTTTTGCAGAACAGGAATGATTCTCTTTTCCTCCAAATTCAACTTTTGACCTTTTTTTTTTACAATCATCAGCAGATTAAACTAAATTTGATTTGAAAAGCCAACAGTGCACTACAGATGTTAATTAAAGTCCTATCTTTGCAAGCGAACAGGCCGATAAGGTAGAGACGTCACGCCGGAGCAGGTGAGCGTCTCTCAGGCTGATTCTTCAGGGTCAGAGCGACTCCCACGCCTCAGACCGGCTCGCTGATAGCAGCTTAATCAAAGTGTCTCTTTCAGCTCTGGGAAATCCTGTGGGAGAGAACGACAACGAAAGAATGAGTGTTTGTGTGAAGGGAGGTGAACACTGAGATCCGCCGCACTGAAGTGTGCGAGGAGAAGGTCAGGTGGCTGGAACGGCACGGAGAGATGGATGATGGACGAGAGGTCAGAGAGGTCAGCCGCATCTGTGATTGTAGAGACGCTTGACCGGATGCTTGTGATGTCTCTCGTACAAAACCCCACACAACCCTAATGAACACAAGTTACAGAGATCATGAATCACGCCTCTGGGGAATGTGTGGGGAGTTGATGTGAGCAAGTTTGGGGAAGTTGACAGCTTTTTTTAATAGGCTACATGGAATAATTTGCACTTTGTATAAGGACCATGAACTACTGAAGGGGAAAAAAGGTGCTTAAAACGGTTACAAATTTAAAACTAATACAAGTACCTTCATACATTTGAACAACTCAAAATCAAGATGTTGATTAAAATCATACAACAGCATGTGTCGCTTACTCCTTAAATCTCATTCTTCCTTTTTAAATAAACAATAATGAAACTACACAAATTAAAGCACAACTTTGATGTATATTATTTGATATATGGTATGTATTATATATTGATCAAAATATGTATCAAAAATATCTGTGAAAATGTCAATAATTTTGAGACAACTTTTGATTTTGATATAACTTTTGACACACAAACACACACACACTATATATAAATATATATATATATATATATATACACACACACACACATGTATATACTAATATACTAATGTCAGTGATTTCTGAAGGATAATGTGACACTGAAGAGTATTGATGCTAAAAATGCAACTTTGATCTCAGGAATAAATTATATTTTACTATATATTCACATAGAAAACAGAGATTTTAAATTGTAATAATATTTAAAAAAAATTTAGTATTTTTGATAAAATAAATGCAGCCTTGATATATATATATATATATATATATATATATATATATATATATATATATATATATATATATATATATATATATATATATATAGAGAGAGAGAGAGAGAGAGAGAGAGACAGAGAGAGAACGAGAACGAAAACGAAAGAATATATATTTAATATATATATATTTTAATATATATATATATATATATATATATATACACACACACACTGTCAAACATTTGGAATAATTTAGATAATGTGAATATTTTTAAAAAATAATAAAAACAGTAATATTTTAAAATATTATAAAAATTTAAAATAACGGTTTTGTATTTGAATATATATTTTAAAGGGTAATCAAATAAAGGGTAATCAAAGCTGAATTTTTGGATTTTTTTTAATTATTTGAAAGTTTTATACTTAAGTGAAAGTATATATATATATATATATATATATATATATATATATATATATATATACAATTTTAAATCACTAAGCAGTTCATAGAGATAAACACCGTTACCTTGACGAAGCCTTGTCTGTTTTAAGGTTGTAGTTTGAAGGTTATACAACAGTTTCAGACAGACAGACAGTTTAACATTGACATTCAGATATTCTTAAGCGTGATTTAAGTGTCTTAATACTTTTTAGGGTTGTATTATCAAAAAAATCGAAGCATCAAGTAAAGCAGCTCCCAGTTAAAATCTGTTAAAAATAGCATGAAAATTTGAGCGCTGTGCTGGAGCAGCTTTTAAAAGACCGAAATGATGAAATGACTCCTGGGTCAGAACGACCTGCACAAAAACGCTCCTGTGTGAAAGAGGCATTGTTGAACAAAAAGAAATAAAAAAAAAAAAACAGAAATGAAGGCAGAAATGTTCAGGCATATAAAGCATGACTACAGTAGCTTTGACACACACACACACACACACTGAACAGGTACCAGTGAAGCATTCAGATTTCTGAAGGTCACTCTTCATTCAAGGTTGTTGTTTGTGTTTGGCTGAAGGTAATGAGCTGTCAATCACAGCACACGGCGGTCACGGGGGGACGGCGTCCATCAGACCCTGTTTAAAACACTGAGTGGAGATGACAGCTGAAGGAAGCATGAAAACACACTGATCATCTCTGTCATCTGTCCTGACATGTGAATCGTGACTCAGAGGACGTTTACTGTAACGCTGGCTAAAAGACGCGTCTGCTCTGGCATTTCTCTCCTGAACTACTCGTGATAAAAGGACGGATGAATGTAGACAGCGTGCCTTTTGTTGTTTTGTTTCATTTGAATAATGGTTAAACGAGGCAAGTGTTCTCTGACCGGCCGACACTGAGGGCACACCGTCCCTCAGCCGGATACGGAGCACCACCTGCTGGTTTCTTCATCACTGCTTTCATGCACATTAATATTATGAGTATGCATATTGTGCAAACTGTCTCTATGCATGAAACGACGGGTCAATAGTCAGCAGTTTTACATTGCACACTGCACATACTGTATCCCACAATGCAATGAATGAATATGAACGCCTCAATGTGCGATCAGAATGTTCAAAGTAACTTCTTTGCTCACTGATAACAAGGTCACATGACCATAATGAAGTTGCATACTACTTTACTAACCACACTGAAAAAATGCAGCAAATAACACATCGAATTAAACTCGGAATTTTGAAGTAGAAAGACTGAAATGTAAAACATACTCTAATAATATTTGTTTTATTTACAACTTCGAAAACACGTTTCCCAGGAGTCGTTTCAACTCTTCAGGTCTTTTAAAAGCTGCTCTGGCATGATGCTCAAACTTTCATGTTATTTTTAACACATGAACTGGGAGCTGCTCTGCTTCATATTTATATAGTATGCTTTGAAATTTTTGATTCAATGACCCTAAAAACTATCTGAACACTTAAAGTGGACCCTTTTCACCAAGTCTCTGGTGTCTCCAGAATATGTCTGAAGTTTCAGCTCAAAATCCCCCACAGATCATTTATTATAGCTTGTCAAATTTGCCCCAATTTGGGTGTGAGAAAAACACACCATTTTTGTGTGTGTCCCTTTAAATGCAAATGAGCTGCTGCTCCCCGCCCCCTTTCCAGAAGAGGGTGGAGCTTTAAAAGCTCACCAACAACAAAGCTGGAGAATCTCACGCAGACGGTGTTCATCCTTACATTGTTCAAACCGGAGTCGACACTGATGGAGAGACTCAGGAAGAAGTTCCAACTTTTAGACGTTTCTGAACGGTTAGTGGATAAATTGATGTAGTTGCTGTGGAGTTGATCAACTCATCACTAGCATGTGTCGTCATGTTCATCTTTTGTGTTGAATTGACCCTCGTTTGTGAAGCAGTCCGGCGTAAAATGACGGCATCAACAACACTCGACTACAACAACTCTTCCTCTTCTCTAAAGCAGCCCAACATGGCCCCGCCCCCTTTGTTGCGTGTTCTCATGGGTGGGGTTTATGTAAATTTTAGGGTTTGTGACGTCACAAACCCGTTAAGAAGCTTGTTGTAGACCTTAAAATAGGAGAAAATTTCTCCTCTGCATTGAACTTTGAGCATCGTAACTTTGCAGATGATCAAACAGCAACATTACACACTAACTAAAGTTAAAAAAAAAAGTGAAATAATAATACACACACACCCTTTTGTCTTCATAACTGCATGGCACAGGTGCCAGAAACATTCCTCAGAGATTTTGGTTCAGTTTAGTGAACTCACTGTCCTGTTCAAGAAACCAGACGATTTGAGCTTTGTGACATGGAGTTATCCTGCTGGAAGAATCCATCAAAAGATGAGAACATTGTGGTCATAAAGGGATGGACTAATTTACTATAGTAGTTGCTCAGTCACTTTATGTGGGCCAGACTGACCAAGCATTGTTTTTACATACTGTACTGTCCACTACTGTTTTGCTGATTTGATGGTGTTGTGTTGAGTCTGTCAGATGCGCTAATGTTGTTTTTATTGTTATGGTCTTAACACTGCTTATGACGACATACAGGTTTATGCTCAGAGTAAACGGTGGCGTATTTAAGCAGGTTTAGCTGTGTAGGCCCACCTGATTTTCTCTACATTGTGGTTCCTGGCTACGCTAAAATATTTCAGTCTAAACATAAGTTTTATGTAATTTAATTACATAGCAATTTTCCATCCATTTGGATTACATTGTTTTAACATAAACAAACTAATAAACTTAATGTGATTCATATTTGTCAGTCATATGTAAATGAAATAGGTAAGATTTATGTAATAGTTCACAGAAAAATGCCCAGGTTAATTAACACTGTTTAGTGGTCATGTGTGTGCACACTACTGAGTTAAAGTACCATTGAAGCAGTGTCAGAGTTAATGAGATCATTAAGTGATGATTGAGCATTAATGATGAACACCTGCTGTTAACAAGCAGAATCACTGAAGGACAGAGAAACACAAGAACTACAACTGACTTCACAGCCTTCGATGAAATCAACTGAAGATAAAAGACATTTAATCTCTCACTATTCATATACTCAACTATTACATAAATCTTACCTATTTCACTTACATATGACTGACAAATATGAATCACATTAAGTTTTTAGTTTGTTTATGTTAAAACTGTAATCCAAATGGATGGAAAATTGCTACGTAATTAAATTACATAAAACTTATGTTTAGACAGAAATATTTTTTTGAGTGCTTTCATGTTGTTTACGCCAAATTCTGACCCTAGCAACTGAATGTCGCAGCAGAAATCGAGACCAGGCAACCTTTTTCCAGTCTTCTATTGTCCAGTTTTGGTGAGCCTCAGTTTCAGTGTCTTCTGCTGCTGGAGCTCATCTGCTTCAAGGTTGTGCGTTCAGAGATGCTCTTCTGTAGCGAGAGCTTATTTGAGTTACTGTTGCCTTTCTGTCCGCTGAACCAGTCTGCTCATTCTCCTCTGACCAAGGCATTTTCACTCACTGGATATTTTCTCTTTTTCAAGCCATTCTCTGTAAACTCTAGAGATGCTTATGCATGAAAATCCCAGTAGACCCGCAGTTTCTGAAACACTCACACAACATGCCACGTTCAAAGTCATTTAAATCCCCTCTCCTCTCCATTCTGATGCTCAAATTTATTTTATTCATTCAAAATAATTTGTACACTGTATGTTTTAAAAAACAGTAAGCTAGAATTCGATTTGGAACACATCCCAGCTTCTCATATCTCTTTCCCAGCTCCAGCCCGAGCAGGTGTTGCCATAGTGATCAGAGGAACATCAAACACCTTCATTCCTTCCTTCACTGCAGCTCAGAGATCAGAACGCAACTCTCTGCTACATCACCGACTTTATCCGCTTTTCCAGGAAAAAACATCAAAACAGCCTTAAAACAAGTTTATTTGCATACGCAAAATTGCAAAAGATAAATTCTGTGACTTTTACGCTCAAGAGTAAAACATCTGCGCATACTAGAAGATAAAACATTAGTCTTAATGAGTGAATCTCACAAGACATTCATCACCACAAAATCAAAAGTAGAAAGAAATTACAGCTCCATAAAGAAAATGAAGCATCTTTTTTCCTTTTGCATTTTGACATTATTTTGTTGTCAATTGAGAAGATTTCCATGCAAAAATGCAGTCTTTTTTGTAATGCATTCCAGTAAAGTGCAATAATGCAATGATTAGATATAGAACAAAAGCCACATTAATTAAGTTATCAACAAATATTTTGCCATTACACAATTAAGGTACATTTGGGTAAATTTGCTTAATTGTCACAACCCAAAAAATGGGCTTCACCATGATACTTTACAGCACATTCATGTCTTTTTAAAGGCGTTTCGATATCTTTAATGGACACTGTGAAGCAGGTTTGATCATCACAGCTGTATATAAGGCCAGTGTGTTTATGAACGCACGCTTCATTAACACGTCTACATAAATGCATCATTTCAGCCTGTTAAACATCAGATGCATCCAAGCGTCTCGTGCACATAAACTCAGATTCTCGTGCACGGATTCGACGCATCTGTGATGAACGACGGAAAATGTGTCTGCTTTCAGATGCTCCTGACTAACTGAGATTTCGAACATTTTTTCAATCGATTCATAATATGTGGCTGAAGGCCACTGCTTCGTTAGGCGAAGCAAAAATGGCACAGGAAACAATATTCACCCTCCCGTCTTTGTTTCCTTTTAATTGACTTTTTAACAAGGTAACGAAGCGGCAAGGCAGATAGTGAATGAATGGAAGCATCCTCTACTTTATCACTCTGTCTAGAGCAGCAGACGGCACAGAAACATTCATTAACTCACTTATTGTGTTTCTGTACATCCAGAGAGAAAGAGTGGAGGAAAACAATGCATCTGAAGAGTGCACGAGTGCCTCGTCTCATGTGAAGAGACACATGCATCCAGAAGAAATGAGAGGCAAACTGAGATTGGCGTTGATTTAGTGCAGCATGCTCTTATTTGCTTACAGTTTTGTGTGTTTTATGTGTTTTTAAGGCATTTGTTGATTTAATGCTGCAACTGCATGCTTACAGTCAGAACATTAGATGCAAAATCAAAGTGTAAATAAAGATGCGCAAACATATTTTACAATCAAAACATCTGACGGAAAAAAGCTGACCGAATATATGTTCTGAGAACGTTTTGCTAACGTCATTTTCAGAATGTTCTCGGAAGTTCTCTTTGGTCAAAAATGACTGAAAACCTTTACATATGTGTGTGTGTGTGTGTGGGTATTCCCTACGTTATGGGGACCAAATGTCCCCACAGGTACAGTAATACTAGTAAATTTTGATCTTGTGGGGACATTTTTTTGGTCCCCATGAGGAAACAAGCTTATAAATCATACAGAATTATCTTTTTTGAAAATCTAAAATAGCAGAACATTTTCTGTGATGGGTAGGTTTAGGGGTAGGGGTAGTGTAGGGGGACAGAATATACAGTTTGTACAGTATAAAAACCATTATGCCTATGGAATGTCCCCATAAAACATGAAAACAATATGTGTGTGTGTGAACTAGCACTTTTGCAAACGTGTGAAATAAAATCAATAATTCAGCCACAAAGCAATAAAAAAAACGAACAGCAAGGAAGAGGTTACTCTCTAAAACATCGACATCACCCTATTATACACACACGAATGAAATGTTGTGGCTCTAATATGACAAAATTGAGCCACAAGACTCAAATAAGAGGCTGACATCAGATCAGACCCAGATTTATTAAGCTGTGATAAAGCATACCTGTTCATTTTTTTTTTTACATTTTTATTGAATTTTAATGTTGTGTAAGAAAATGTTCTCCTCTGTGTTCAGGTTCGACTGTAGTTAAATTCATGCAAAAACTGACGCTTCAAATCAACATTTCCAAAAAAAAAAAAAAAAAGGATTTTAAATGCCTTGTCTCTATTTTGACATAAAATGCTTTAATAAAATAAATAAATTAATAAAAAATATATATATATATATATATATTAGAAAAAGTGTGTATTATTTTCAATTTTTTTCACATTTTCAATGGGGAAAAATTGCTGATAAAAAAAATTATAAATATTGCATAGTATCTAAATATACTCTCAAAATTTTAAATAATAAACAAAAAATATTATTGAACACAAATATATTACAATGGTTTTCCTGGGGGTGCGGCGGGGTCGGGGGATGCAGTGTGACCCTATACGAAGAGGGTTAAATGTTCTTGGTTATGCAAACTCTATTTTATCATTCTTCAAACATTATGAGGATGTTACCTTTGGGTTTCCTCTCAACATTCTGAAACAGGTACTAACTTTTAAAAAACGTTCTGAGAGCATTTCATGTTAGCTGGGAAAAAAATAAAACAGATCAAGTGTTGAAAATGAAGGCAAAAAGCTTTGTGTCTGTTTGTGCTTCTGGTTAATGTACAGTGTTTCTACAGGTCTAATTTAATGCTTTTTAATGGCAATTTTTTAATTTTTTAATGCCATATATGTATATCTCTAAATGTCGATAGATGATGTCACACGGCAATTAGAATATTCATCACGTCATTGTTGCATTCGCATTCTGTCAAGTGTCGGCCCTTTACTACTCTTTGTGCTCGCAAATTCCCAATAAAATAGTTTCATCTATGTATTTTTCCATTTTTGTTGTCAGACAATATGAAATGGTGACTGAAACACGCATATCAAGACTATATACAGACTTGCCTTATAGTGTCCAAGTACTATTGGAGGTCACTGCGTGTCAATGCATACTGGGCTTAGAACACTTGTGGAATCAACTACATGCCTTTTATGATTCATAGATATAGTTAGGAGGTTGTAAATGAACTGTATTGTTGTGCATTGAATTATTTATGCAGACGCAGTACTGTAGTTCTGCCAATGCAGACAATAACAGCATATGAATGTACTGCTGACTAAACGCATCGCTGAAGGAGGTTCATACTAATAAACAGACCCAGAATCTGTGAACTTTTTTGATCATTTTAGGAGTAAAATGTTGTGTTTAAACATGGTAAAAAGTGTCAGACGGAGCTCTCTAATTGAAAACATCATCAAATGAATCAAAATATTGGATAGACAAACAGAAAAGGGGTGATGAATGTCTGCACAGGCTCAAAACACAAAAGGTAAAAGCTATTAAACAAGCGTGCATGTAAACATAGAATTAACAGAATTAAAACAAATTGTGGTGAATTCAGGCATGTGCAAAAGCGAGCACCTGGAGAGTCACGTTTACATACCTGCAAACCGAAGTTATTCGCGCTTCTCTCCTTGACAGCGTCGGAAACGGTGAGCTCTGTGAATCCTAAATGAACTGACAGGATGGATTTAGCATCTCAAAGAAGAGATACGCATCAGATATCATCATCATAATCATCAGCTCAATTACTGAGAGTGAAAAGCAGCCGACGGCAGAGACTGAGAATACGGTTACACTGGGAACGAGGGATGAGATGAGGAGAGAGATTATAAAGATAGAGAGAAACAGAGATGGAGAGACAGAGATGGAGAGATAGCGGCCGGATACCGATGAGTGTCCTATTTTCTTGCACCTATTCTCTGACCTCCACATAGTCGGAAGTGTTGGCATCTGAAGAAAGAAGGGGGAAAAAAAGCATATTTTCAGAGTGAATGTCAAAAAATCGTGTCCATTAAACAATCAAAAGTAGCAAGAAATAATAGGTTCATTAAGAAAATTAAGCTAGAATTTTTTTCTGTGCATTATTTTGATGACATTTCCATGCAAAATTCCCATTACTGTAATGCAGTATTTTTAATCCAGTAGAAATACAATAATGAAATGATTAATTATAGGATGAATTATATATAATTATGAATTATATATATATGAATAATTTTCTTGTAATCATCACATTTTTATTTTTGCATTTTGACATTATTTTGATGACAATTAAAATCTTTTCCAAAACACAGTATGGGATAAATTAAAGTCAGATAAAAATATTACCATGACGTATAAATACATAAATTAATCATTTCTTTAAGTTTTCAGTTCTTTCATACATTATTCCAGTAAAATACAATCAATGCATTGATTAATTACAAGATAAATTAAAGTGTAATGTATAAATACATCAATTAATATATTAGTTTTTTTTTTGCATTTTGATATTATTTTGAATAATTATCACTACTGTAATGCAGTATTTTTTTGTATTGTATTCCAGTAAAAATACAATAATGCAATTATTAATTATAGGATGAATTAAAGCCATACATATATATATATATATATATATATATATATATATATATATATATATATATATATATATATATATAAATTAATAATTTTCTTGTAATCATCAGATTTTTATTTTTGCATTTTGACATTATTTTGATGACAATTAAAATCTTTTCCAAAACACAGTATGGGATATATTAAAGTCAGAAAAAAAATATTACCATTTTTTTACCATAATGACAGTTAAATACATTAATTAATCATTTCTTTAAGTTTTCAGTTCTTTCATACATATTTACATTAATACATATAATTATATTAATTATATTAATACCTCAATTAATATTTTATTAAGTTTTTTTTTGCATTTTGATATTATTTTGAATAATTCTCATTACTGTAATGCAGTATTTTTTTGTATTGTATTCCAGTAAAAACACTATAATGCAATGATTAAAGGATAAATTAAAGTCAGAACAAAAAAAAAAATCATGATAAATAAATGCATTAAGTTATCACCAAATATTTTTGCATTACACAAATAAGACACGCTTAAGAGCCACCAAAATAAAATCTTATGGTGCTTAAAAAGGCTGCAGTGAATATGAGCTGAACCCTGATATTTTACAGCACATTCATCTCATTTGAAAGCTGTTTAGTTATCTTTACTGGACAACAAAACAAAGACACTGTCAAACAAGTTTGATCACAGCCGAGTGTCCTATATTCCCTGATCCCCACATAGCCGATGGTCGTCTGTCAGGACACTGAAGCTCTTCTGGACTCGTGATGTTCACATGTATCATTCATGACTTCGGTTTGTTTACCTGAGAGACTCTGTGCATTTATTCAGGCCAAGAAACACCTGATTAGAGCCATACCTCACATCTGACATGTCAGTTCATTCTGTTTTTTATATGGGGTTTACAGGCATCCACTGAAACATGGGACATGGGAAAATGTTACTCTGTGTGAAACTTAGCCCACAATGTGTGTGGGCATCGCAATCACTTTCTCAGAAAATAAAGTGCTTTTGGGACTAAATAAATGCCTCAAACTAAACACAAATACTACATATTTGATATACTATAGATAAAGTGTATTAAAAGAACTAATAAAATGACAAAAGCACATAACGGAATTACCAAAAATTCTACTAAAATTAACATGAAAAATAATATTTATATCTATATTTATTGCTAAATCAAAATATTGAAGGCACAATGTTAGATTTTTATTTTAAAATATCCAAAAACAGTGTTATATTTCGTTCAGCTGTGTTCTAACATTATCCTAAAAGTTTCCAAGAATTTGTAAATTCAGAGAAATTCACAATTTTTACTGTCAATGACGTAATATCTGTTATCCCTGGTTTCGCTTGTACTGCATAGTAACCATGGCAACAGTCTAGCGGCACGCTGTTGTTGTTTCGTTCAAACATTATGGACCACGGCAAGCAAACTTTGGGACAAAAGGAGAAATAAAACGAGGATCAATATCGACGAGAGCTTTGAGACAAATTTCGACTTGACAGAGACGGCGCTCTCGCACGTTATTAGACGAGGTAAGCAAATGTAGGCTACATAAGATGAATCAATGTTATAAAGCTCAACATGATGAAGTGTTAGAATATCATCAGTGTGATAATCTAATGTTGATCTAGCTCATTTTTAAGTCTCATACAGACAACAAACTACTACTAAACATTACAACTTTTAACAGCGAAACAGCACTGCATTACCTCACAGTTTTAATTCATCAAATAAACTGACCTGTATGAGGAGTATTTCAGCACTTGTGAGTAGTTCGGTAGAATGAAATGTCCTCGTTTCTTTATATCCCCTGGGACTCTCATGTGACTATCTGTCTCTCATTAGTGATCTCACCCGCGACTCTCTGCCCCGCCCTGCTTCACACCACAGTCATGTTAAAAAACATGCATTCACTCATCCAGAAACATTATTTCCCTATAAACATTATTGGATCAATCGGCATGACGACAAGTTCCATGATTCCATATTCACTGCGTCATCAAACTACGCCTTCGTTATTGTTTTGAAGAGTTTAGCGACTCCTAGCGGAGAAAAAAACACACATTGTGCATTTATTCTTTATTGCGCCGTCTTTGCATTTTTTCCCACAGACTCACCTGGTGTGATGGAATTTTTACACATGCAAATGTAACGGAGGTCAGCTAGTAGTTGCTGTGCGAGTAAACCTCACTCCTCTGACCTCAAGAGATGCTCTGGCGACAGACGCTAGAGGTTGCGGCCTTTAGCCTCCTTGTTAGAGCGCCATGCCGGAAGACTCGGGTCCGAGACCCGCTCAGAGCGGGTCGAGTAGGACCCGGGTGGAGGGGTTACATTGGTGCCGTGACCCGAACGGGAGTGAGATTTAGGGGGGTGAGTGTAAAGGAAACCAGCTAGTAGGTGCTGTGTGAATAAACCTCACTGCTCTAAACCTCACTCCCATTCGGGTCACGGCACCAATGTAACCCCTCCACCCGGGTCCCACTCCCGCTCAGAACGGGTCGAGTAGGACCCGGATAGAGGGGTTACATTGGTGCCGTGACCTGAACGGAGTGAGGTTTACTCACACAGCACCTACTAGCTGGCTTCCTTTACCCTCCTTTACATCCTACTCCACCCGTTCTGAGCGGGAGTAGGACCCGGGTGGAGGGGTTACATTGGTGCCATGACCCGGATGGGAGTGAGGTTTAGGGGGGTGAGTGTAATGGAGGTCAGCTAGTCGTTGCTGTGTGAGTAAACCTCACTCCTCTGACCTCAAGAGATGCTCTGGCGACAGACACTAGAGGTTGCAGCCTTTAGCCTCCTTGTTGGAGCATCCGACTCCCATGCCGGAAGACCCGGGTTCGAGGCTCGCTCTGAGCGGGTCGAGTAGGACCCAGCTAGAGGGGTTACACAAATGCAGTGAGATAAAGAAGAATTGCATCATTTTGGGCCTTAAATGATTAAGGTACACTATGGGAATATAATAACTCTTTGTCAAACATTTTCTAAGGCGAGGACATCATGCGAATCATCTTGGAGAAGCTCCAGCTGTTTGGCATTTGCGTGTTTCACAGGATCAAATCTGAACACCCGGCTTGTTTTGAGCAGCAAATCAGTTCATTAAAAGTTAGTTTTTTCTTTCAGATCTGGAAATGATTGCAGACAAATGTTTCCCTGAACCCAGGCTCTGGCTCTCCGGATCACATCAAAAGTCAGTCCTCTGCTGCGAGCTATAAAAAATAAATCAACAAACATGTTAATAATTAATGCAAACCAATGAAAAGCCCTTACTATGTAGAGCTCAGTGTTCACAGCATAAATTTGCTTGTAAGAATTTCAAAGTTTCCAGAGACTGAAGGAGAATACGATAGAATAGCTGAGGAAAGCGTACTAAATATCTCTGATCTTTCTAATGAACAGCATTAATGTGAACAGGTCAGCGAGAGGTCCTCATTAAAACCCTACTGTTACAACAGCTCTTAATAAAACATACAAAATGAAAAATAATAAGAGCAACAGAGAAGAAGGACAGTCTGTGCATCTTCCTCAAAGGCGTGAGGAGGAGGAGTGTGTGCTTGTGAACATCTTTAAAGCACCATTTTTACTGACAGGATGTCTGAGACTTCATGTACTGATGAGGATGGGATTGAGATCGCTGTCGTTTTTATTAAGATCACGCACATTTATATATAGGTTTGGGGTCTTTTGGAAAGACATGAATACTTACATTCTTCAAGGATGCATTAAATTGATCTAGAGCGACAGTAAAGACGTTTATAATGTTACAAAGGATTTCGATTTCAAATAAATGCTGTTGTTTTGAATTTTCTATTCATGAAAGAATCCTGAACTGTTTACAGTTTCAACATTGATAATAATCAGAAATGTTTCTTGAGCATCAAATCCTCATATCAGAATGATTTCTGAAGGATCATGTGACACTGAAGACTGGAGTAATGATGCTGAAAATTCAGCTTTGATCACTGGATATAAATTACAGTTTACTATATATTCACATAGAAAACAGCTGTTTTAAATTCTAATATTTTTTCCCAATTTTTACTGTATTTTTGATCAAATAAATGCGGCCTTGGTGAGCAGAAGAGACTTATTTCTAAAAAAAAAACATTATAAAATCATACCATTCCCAATTTTTGAAATATGGTGTACAAAAATGTAAATTTATCATGACTTGTTTCTGTCAGTAATTTTAATTTTGGCAAAATTCACCAAGTATGAAATAAAATTGACTCTGATTATGTATGCTAATAATTGAATGGCGTATAATTATAAAATTCTCAGCATATATTAGGCAAAACAAGAATTATTTACAGAGCACATTTTATTCACAATGCTTTCCATATAAAACTATTTAAAAATAATTAAAAAATCATAACAGATGTAATAATAATAAAAAATAACTTTTTATGTTAGACGGGATGCCAGCACCTGTTCCTGCTCTTACTGTGTATGTTTTGCAGAGCTGTTGGATTCAGACATGAATGAAATTTCAAAGAGTGTCAAGAAAACACCGTCAGTGAAAACTGATCCTGTCCGAAAGATTGTGTTTGTGTCAATTAGCCTGTAAAAGCAGGGCGTTTGACCTGAGCGTCGTCCCTCTGTGCTGCCGACGGCCGCGTTCGCTTCCAGGTGAGTGATCGTGGAAACACACAGTGGAGCAGACAGGTCACGGCGGGGGTCACGAGGTCACTGCCGGAACCATAAACTTGCATGAGAGCTGAGAGAGAGGGGAAAAAAAAGAGACCGAGACTTACTTTCACACCAGAGCTTTCCAAGCTGCTTATCTGGTGCTATATTTTTAACATGCAAGAAAATGTTACTATTACCTGACAGATATCACTCAAACAGATGTCCTGAGGTCTCTGTGACAGCTGCTGACTCATACACAGCAAAACAGGATCGAACAGAATAGAATAGTAGTGCACTGTATATTCCATAATATTTTTGTATGCACGGAGTGAAATAAGCAGTATGCAGTGATAAATGTTTCAGCTATAGTAAGGTACGACGTCTCACAGTGTAATCACGGTGCATATTTAATTGCATTAGTGTTCAAAACAGTGGGGTGGGTACGATTTTTTTAAATGTTTTTGAAAATAGTCTCTTCTGCTCATCAAGGCTGCATTTATTTGATCAAAAATACAGTAAAAATTGTGAAATATTATTAGAATTTAAAATAACTGTGTTCTAAGTGAATATATAGTACACTGTAATTTATTTCTGTGATTTAAAGCTGAATTTTCAGCATCGTTACTCCAGTCTTCAGCGTCACATGATCCTTCAGAAATCATTCTAATATGATGATTTGATGCTCAAGAAACATTTCTGATTATTATTACAGTCATATATTTTACTTTTCAGTATATAAGAAAGTTCAAAAGAACAACATTTATTTGAAATATAAATCTTTTATAACATTATACATTTTTTTACTGTCACTTTTGATCAATTTAACACAGCCTTGCTGAATAAAAGTATTAATATCTTTCCAGAAATATTTAAAAATCTAACTTTTGAACGAGTGTATATGGCATTCAGTTATCGTCTTGGAAATAAGAACAGCTATTTTGCATAACTTTGTGCAGTTTGACTAAATTATGACAGTGTATGAAAAATCACAGCTGATATTCTGAATTATTCATCACACTGGAAATGAAAGGTCCAGGAAAACACATTGCATTGTGCCTTGTTGTCAATATGCTGTAGATCATCCTGGGTGTTTAATGCATACTGCATGTGGCTTTAGACGTGAAAGGAAAATATGTAGAATCACTGCTTTTAGTTAGTTACTCACGCAACACAACAAACTAGGCTGTTTTTATCCCTGAAGATGAGATACTGTACTCCGTTTCAGAAAACACACAGCGCAACACTTTTAAGATAAACCTTCAAAGCCTGTAAAGCTCAAGAGAACGTATTAAAGTTCAGAATTGACGGTGTTTTAGGGATCAGTGCGTGTTTGGAATCGCTCCATCTCTCTAAATAGTAATATGATCCTCTGTAATCTGCGTTTTTTTAACACTCACTTCACAATCACAATCATTCATAATTCGTAATTTGGCAACTAACTGAAAGATTTGTAAGTTGAAGTACTAAAAAGGTGCATTTACATAATGTCATAATTACCGTAATTTTCAGCTTGTAAAAAGCGTTCACATCCTCATTGATGTCGTAATTACAATTTGTAAGCTGGGAATGTTCTGAGAGCTCCTACTTGTATCACCTGACCGCTGTAGATTCAATTTGGCATTAATAGTGTAGAATAGAACGCATAGATATGGAAGATTGTTGCCACCAATTAATAAAGAAAGGTAATTGAAACCTCACAATTCTGAGATAAAAAAAAAAGTCGCAATTGCATGTTATAAATTCAGAATTGCGAGACAAACTTGAAATTGCGAAAAAAGTCAGAATTGTGAGAAAAGAGTCAGAATTGCGATATAAACTTGAAATTACAAGAAAAAAGTCAGAATTACGAGATATAAACATGAAACTGCAAGAAAAGTCAGAATTGCGAGATATAAAATTGAAATTACAAGAAAAAAGTCAGATTTGCGAGATATAAACTCGTAATCATGAGGAAAAAAGTCTGAATTGCAAAACATAAACTTGAAATTGTGAGAAAAAAGTCAGAATTATGAGATATTAATTTGAAATTGTGAAAAAAGTCAGAATTGCGATATAAACTTGAAAATACAAGAAAAAAGTCAGAATTGCGACAAACTTGAAAATACAAGAAAAAAGTCAGAATTGCGAGATATAAATTTGAAATTGCGAGATAAAAGTTAGAATTGCAAGATATAAACTTGAAATTGAGAAAAAAAGTCAGAATTGTGAGAAAAAAGTCAGAATTGCGACAAACTTGAAAATACAAGAAAAAGTCAGAATTGTGAGAAAAAGTCAGAATTGCGATATAAACTTGAAAATACAAGAAAAAAGTCAGAATTGCGATATAAACTTGAAAATACAAGAAAAAAGTCAGAATTGCGAGATATAAATTTGAAATTGCGAGATAAAAGTTAGAATTGCAAGATATAAACTTGAAATTACAATAAAAAAGTCAGAATTACGAGATATAAAATTTAAATTGTGAAAAAAGTCAGAATTGCGAGATATAAACTTGAAATTACTAGAAAAATGTCAGAATTGCGAAGATATAAAATTGAAATTGTGAAAAAAGTCAGAATTGCAAAATATAAACTTGAAATTGCGAGAACAATTTTTTAGTTTCTGTTGCGATGTCTGACAATCCATGCGCTCTCACGCCACACATCATGTTCTCAGTGAAAAATACATCCTGGAGCAAAGAGGACACTGACAACGCGTCGACAGATGTATGAAACCGTTTCATATTTAATAACGTAATTTTTAAAGAAGTTTAAACAATAAATAGCAAAAAAATATTTTTAAGAACCAAAAACTAATAAAAATGAAAAAAGCATATGAAATTATCCTCAAGATGAACCTTGAAAGCCTTTAAAGCTCAAGAGAACATATTAAAGTTCAGAACTGGCGGGGTTCAGAGCGCTTGGAATCGCTTCGTCTCCGAATCATATGAATATAACGCTTCACTCTTAACATTCACTTCCCAATCATGATTATTCATGAATATCTGTAGGTAGAAATAAAAACGAAGAAGCTGCGCTGATATCAGCAGCATGTTTGGTGTGACGTGACGAGCTCAGAAGGACACGTCTTCTGAACTGCAGGATTTGTTCGTGTCTCGAGCCATTAGTGAGTTCAGCATCACCGCAAACTCTCACTCAACCCAGAGCACCTTTTAATCCAAATCACTGTTTAACAGAAACAGACACAAGCTGAACTGCTGCACAGGCACGCACATCCTAAACAGCAGGTTTCAAAAATCAGGAAAATGGGGAAAATGATGAGTTAGAAGGAAGTGGAGATTGAAATCAGCGATAGGATGTTAGAGGAGAAGGGGAAATAGATGGCGAAGATAACGAGCGGACGCTATTTTCTTACTCCAATTTCCTGACCTCTCCAATACTGATAATCCACACGGTCTGAATCTTTAGTTTAACTGCTGCCTGTCAGGACAGTTCCAGCTTCAGATTCTGACCACAGCTTGTGTCACTGACCGTCAGGTGTATATCGCATGCAAAAATGAAAAGTGCTGCTGACATTTAAGTTGCACTTAGTAGTACACTAGTTGATTCTATAGATTCAAGATCAGAACAGTTAAGAGGGCGAAGATTATCAGTACCTTTTACAAAACAAAACAAACAAAAATTTCTGTATGTTTTCTGTACACCAGTTCTGTCAAATATATATATATTACAGTCAAACCAAAAATTATTCAGACAATATATATAATTATTTATAATAAAAATATATATCATTTTTTATATTTTTTCTAGTGGGTGCAGGACACTATAGTTCTTTTATGTAAGTGAGGATAGCAAAATAAACGGGGACATTTTACACCCAAAAAAAGCTTCATACAGTAAAATTGATAAAAATTTGGGACCAAAAATTATTCAGACCCGACCATGTTTTGCTTAAGTGTTATCTGACATTATCAAGATTATTTTTTTTTCTGACAGTTTAACTCTGAGATCTTGTCATATTTTATTACGATTTTTTAAACTACAGTGAATAAACTGAGATAATGTGTGTGTTAATTGAAATAAAGCTGAAAAAGAATAAAATATATTAGATGAATGACATTTAAAATGTTGCTTAATATTGAAATGTTTAAGTTGAAGCACTCATCATAACAGAATTACAACTAAAGCTGCATAAATAAAATAAAATAAAATATTTTTAACAACCAAAAGCTACTAAACATGAGAAAAGCGCATAACAAAATGACTAAAATTAAACCGAAAACTTAAAATATAAAAATAAAAGCACTAGAGTTTGCCCATGTGCAGAAACTGCAGCATCATTATTTTATTTTATTTTTATTGTGGTGTGATTAATCATACCTGATATTAAAACTTACAATCATCAATATATTTATACACTAAGCCCCCAAATTAATTCAAAATATTATTTTTCCTAGATCTAATTTTTTGTGTGTGTGTGACACTAAACTATATAATTGACCACTGATGTCTCGTATCATTTTCTTCTCACATAATAAAACGATTTCAACTCAAATCAGTATTGATTTATTTGACAAGTACAGCGCTGTAATAAGGATCATTTACATTTAGACTGTTTCTGTCACAAAATAAAACCTGATCAGCCGGTCATGGTTTCCGAACTTGTTGACCTCACGTTAAAGCTTGTTCTGACCATCTTAAGGTGTGTGTTTTAAAAACTAGAGCTGAAGAAACGGACGAGATATTCAGGGCCCATTTTGGAAGCAGAACCATTTATTATCAAGTACAAGAATATCAAACGAACAGAGAGAAAGAGAAAAAAAAAAGACTCAGTGTTCACCAGATTTGTCTCGGGTAACTTTGTTACGACAAAGACACTTGACAGCAAAGATCTTCCCCTCACAGTCACTGTTTCAATATCATATTCGTCAGACTGAAAATGTGAATGTTCTGAAGTCTGTTTGTAAAGTCCATCAGCTATCAATCAGCCACTCAGCTGGGCTGTGATTGGTCAGAATGTGAGTTCCAGACCCTCCCACTACTGCCAGTTAAAGGTACGACCTATAAGTCGGTAGAAGTTCCGATTGTGTTGGCGCAAGTACAAGCGCAGCTGGCGCAGGACAGTGCTGTTAACAGGAGGGTGCGGACGTCCTTTAGACTCATGCAGGCATCTCTCGTGGCCATCACTGCGAATGCAGTAGAAGCCTTTGGTCTGGTTAAAGTAGAAGTTGGACGCCACGATCCGAGGCGGCAGATCCAAGAAGCGTTCGACTCGCTGGAGCTCCGGTAGGGGGTCGTGGATCAGCGTGTCCCCGTCCACAATGTGGATCTGCTCCAAGGGAAAGTGCTGGAGCCAGTTCCTCATGTGGACGTCGTAAAGACTGCGCTGGATCGCCTTGTAGCGTGTGTTCAGCGCGCCGTTCTTGACCAGCATGTTCTCGATGGCCTGCACGGGCTTGTGGTTCTCCAGACGGTTGAAGTAGACTTGTGTGTAGTCCGAAATGACCCTCTCCGTAGGGTCTCTCAAGATCAGCAAGAGTCTGATGGAAGAGTTCATGGCGTGAATCCGCGCAGGCGCGACCGGAGACGTGAAATACCCCGGCGTCTTTTCCACGGTGATCTGATGAGGGTACGAAAAGGGCATCTGCTCACGGTACCACTCGAAGCCTTTGGCGTAATTCTCGTCCCAGTCGAAGAAGTGAACTTCAGTGGCGGCCGCCGCCACTTCGGGATGGATATCCAGCATCTCGAGCAGCGCTCTTGTTCCTCCTTTTCGGACGCCGATGATTATGCTGTGAGGCGTGTGCTTGCTGGTTCCTGGAGGGGGGACCAAAGAAGGGGTGACCGTCTCGTTGTCCAGATCTCCTGGGGCCGGCGTCGACCCGCCGGGCCACACTTGGATGTACTCTGGCGGGGCGGCGTACGTCCGGAGCGCCAGGAACAGCACATAGCTCAGAAGGTTGGCCATGGAGAGGGTTGCAAGACACAGAAAGGATAAACGGCAGTCGATTGCGGGTTAGTGATGAAGAGGCTACGGTTTCTGTTCAGTCACAATTGCAAGTCAAGCATTGGAGGCCTCCTCGAGTTGGGCGTTCAAGGACGAGGTGTGGCCACCAGTCCAAAGCGCATCTGGAAAACACAACAGGGAAGAAAAGAAATAAATATTAGTTAATGTGACTTACTATTAAGTTTTGATTATGATTTCACTTTTTTAACTTTAGTTAGTGTTGCTGTTTGATCATGAACAACATCTGCAAAGTTACGACGCTCAAAGTTGGCTGGTAGGGACTACAATGAGCTTGGATTGGTGACATCACTAACCCTAAAATTTACATAAACCCCGCCCACAAGAACACTCAACAAAGGCCAAGTTGGGCCGCTTTAGAGAAGAGGAAGAGTTGTTGTAGTCGAGTGTTGTTGATGCCGTCATTTTACACCGGACTGCTTCACAAACGAGGGTCAATTCAACACAAAAGATGAACATGACGACACATGCTAGTCGATGAGTTGAAAAAAGCTCTGCAATCTTCTGGAAAGGGGGTCGGGAGCAGCAGCTCATTTGCATTTAAAGGGACACACACAAAAATTGTGTGTTTTTGCTCACACCTGAATATAAGGGGAAATTTGACAAGCTATAATAAATTATCCGCGGGGGATTTTGAGCTGAAACTTCACTGACACATATATTACATCTTGTAAAAGGGGAATTAAAGGTCCCCTTTAAAACAGCTTGTGAATCACCAAACTTGGCAGAATAGCCGTAAATCCACCTATTTCTCAGACCAGCACACAAACACCCGCTCAACTCTAGGTGGCGCTATATGAAGCTAATTTATATGTATTTAAATATTTATAAATTATTTCTGTAACATTTTATTTTACAATGTTACATGTAGTTACTATAGTATAACTATAAATTATGCATAATTTCATGCAACTAACCCTAAACCAACCCAAACCCTAATCCTAACCCTATAGTAAGTACATGTAGTTACTTAATATTACTTAGTAGTTAAATGTATAATTACAGTGTAACAAAGACACCTTAAAATAAAGTGTGACCATTATTTCTTATCTAGTGACAGGCAGATATATATCTGGCATCTAACATGCTCATGTTGTCAACTTCTCCAAGAGTTTCTCCGTGTCAGCGAGTCTGAGGAATGAAAGATGAGATGTTTCAAATGTCATGAAGTTGTTTCTCTCACGGTCTGATATTTTGAACAGATAAACAGAAAGCGAATCTATTTGGTTAGCTAAGTTTCCATCCACCTTGTTTTTATAGCATTTTGGGGATATTGCATAAAAAAAGCGTTGGATGGAAACGGCAATTCTAAAAATTCACATAAAAAACTCGCCTGAGCCAAAGTCTGTCATCAGAATGATTTGGTTTAATTCCCTCCCAGAAACGTCTCACACGATTGCGTTCCCAAACACGACAGCGATTATTGCGTTTCATCTGCCTCTCTGAGACGCAACTCATTTATGATGGAGGAAAAAAAGAGTCGGATCGGACCAACTTCCATTTTATGACAGATATTTGGTGCCAATTTCCCAGGAAGTCTTGAACATATGAGATGGAAACACTGCTTTATTTACAAATGTTTTATGCAATATTCAAATTTTAAGTCAAATATTCAAAGTTAAATTCGCAACTTTAAATGGTGTTTAAATGGTTTAATTGACAGGTAATTTGCTAATTCAGTGGCTTTACTTAGTGCTGAATCATTGTTATTTTAGTATCACTAAGATATTATTATAGTTTTATTAATATTTTAATATTATGTTTATATTTTCTG
Organism: Zacco platypus; assembly: GCA_038088235.1. Taxonomy (NCBI): domain Eukaryota; kingdom Metazoa; phylum Chordata; class Actinopteri; order Cypriniformes; family Xenocyprididae; genus Zacco; species Zacco platypus. Next base: position 2,982,377 of record CM076078.1, on the reverse strand, counting down.
TTTTTATTAAAAAAAAACTTTGTCATTTTAATAATTATTCAAAAAAAAACATCAATGTAGTTTTTTTAAATAACATGCTTTTTATGGTTTTAGTTTTATTTAACTATAATAACCCGACTCCAATGTTTCCATCATTCCGCACCATTTTTGAATCTCTCAGTTAAATCGACTTTTTCAATCTCATCCGAGGCCACTGATCCACAAAGATGGGCATAAACCATCAAAAGAGCCTCCTGAGGAAATGTGACCAAAATTATTCAGATTCCTCCAAATAGATCCTATATTCAAGCCGGTTAAATTGGTTTATGTGTGGCCAATTTGATTTACAACTTAGTTCCCACAGACAGTCTGAGCATGCATGCAATATTACTGAATTCCAGTCATAATGGCTGCTATAACTAAAAAAAGAAAGCCCTCATAACTCACCAACCAATTGGATTAAATGGAAAGTGTTGCTATGTTTATAAAAATGCATTGCAATTCTACTCAGTAAAATAACACTTGGCACAAGATTACCCAGCATTCCACAATGAGTTCTAGTGTACCTCAAATCCAGATCATTCCTTTTAACAAGTACCAGTCCTTTCTCAGATCACATTTAAAAGCTGACGGTTAGTGTTATAGGATGCCGAACAAAGTTAAACAAGCACTAAATATACAATAGTAACTGAAAGTCCCTGTGCGGCGGCATAGACGTGCATCTTTTCACGTTTATCGCTTCAGCGGACTTAAAGAAGAGCCAAGGTCAAAATCACGGGAAAGCGGTGAAACAAGGAGAAATATGAGAGTGAAACGAGGCAGACTGGAAAAAATCCTCTCTGATTGAGTTCAAAGGATCTTCAAGCATCCCATGCAAATGTGCGAATTCGCAAACATCTTCTGACCTTTACGCTTCATCAAATTCCAAAGCGTAGCAAACAGAGACACAGTTAACAGACCCTCTTACACAGACCAAACAGCCAAAGCCTCCAGTCAAAATATTCCAGCAGTAAAAGGTCACTTCCATGGCATTTACCCGCCGCACTCAAAACTGATTAAACCTTACAACTCTATTACAGATTACAGGCATCTGCACTCTTTCATGGAGACACGATTACATGACTTGATTTCAGCTCTGAGAACACTTTATCCAGACTCCTCTTAGGTCAAGTCAAGTAGATATTAATCAAGTGTTAATCATTGTTTTTTATGAATTGCCACTTCAAAATGCTATCACTGATTGAGTTCTTGGACGCGCACTGGTCAAGCTGGTTCACTTTCGCATGTGACCCGCAGCGGTTACAACAAACCCCTTCAATTAAGAAAAGCCTTGGATAATTACAAACAAGGGAACTCTAGGGCCCTGCAATGTGAAAAACATGAACTGAATCATGGAATCCAGTCATAAAAATGCAATTTACTGTATAATGTCATGGAGTTTGGCCAAGTTTGGATGAATGAATCAAAAGTCGTGCTTCGGCAGATACTCAAACCCAAAGCTCTTCACGACAACACACCAAAATAAAAGATCAGTTTAGCTTTAAATTTGCGATAGAAATGACTATTGTCTCAAATAGTTTATTAAAAAATAATCACATTTTTTCATCCATGTTTTAATTGCAGCACAAAGGATTTATTTCAAAATGCATGTTTAAGGATTAAAATTTTTAGATTTATGCATTGATACGTTTTCATTTTTTGATGATGGATTTTGATTAGACTTCTTAGAGCCCAATTTTTAAAAAGTTATTCATTTAATAATTTGATTGGACATCATTTTTGATGATTAACCCTTGTGTTATGTTCCGGGTCAATTTGACCCGTTTAGATTTTCTAGTTGTTGGAAATACTGTTTTTTTTCTTGATATTTTGTGACTTTTTCTCATTTATCATCATGAACACGCATGCAAAGTTTCAACATGCTGGTGTTTTTTGACATATACAAACAAAATTACTGTTACGTTCGTGATGTTCGCCGGGTCAATTTGACCCGCATATTTTAACGCTCTAAAGCAACTGACCCAAAATAATAACATTTCTTGGTTATATTTTGTTATTTTATTTTTTTACTACCTTATGAAGCTAAAAAATGAGGTTTTCCACACTTATTTCAATACAGAAACATGTTTTAACCAGCAGCATGTGTGTGAAGTTCATATCCAGAAAACACACACTTGCTCATCATGTCAGAAGAAACTTGACTTTATGAAAGTCAACTTAGGAAAAAGTACATACAGCTCTGGAAAAAATTAAGAGACCACTGCATATTTTTTATTATTTTGACCAGTTGTTGCTTTTGGCAAATAAATTCTCTAAATTACAATATTTTTATTTGGAATTTGGGAAAAATGTCAGTAGTTTATAGAATAAAACAAAAATGTAAACTTTACCCAAACAC
>CM076078.1:2885000-2975000 GCA_038088235.1 Zacco platypus | reverse complement strand
AAGGAACTGCCTGAAGAGCTCAGAGACAGAATTGTGGCAAGGCACAGATCTGGCCAAGGTTACAAAAACATTTCTGCTGGACTTCCTAAGAGCACAGCAGCCTCCATAATCCTTAAATGGAAGACGTTTTCTCTAACAGTTCTTTATTGCGAAGTGTCATATATTCATCTACACAGCACAACCAAAACAATGCTCCTCCACTGAATGCATGCAGTTTTGTTTTTTAACCGCTAGAGGGCCAAAAGTTACCTTTAATATGAAATTTCACAACTAAAAAAAGATCTTAATGATCCATAAAAAAGTCATATTCCTTTAACGCCATTTTATTTTAAATAGTCAAGACCGATTTTTAAAGTAGGAATTTGTTTCGGAACATTTGTGTAATTTCAAAGCTGTTTGAAATAAAACTGATACTTTTTGCAATGCTTGACACTTTTCAGTCATTCAAATAATACATAACTTTACAACGCATATGTTTCTTTCTTTTTTTTAAATCTTGAAACAGCTTAAGAAAGAACTTTTATCCCTGTAGGCTACCTACCATTCCTTTTCTCTATGCAAAAAATAGCAGTTTCCTTCTTTGATTTCGGGGTGAATATGACTCGGACACGTTCTTGGCAGGCTCTGTGAGATTCACACACACACATTTTTCCTGTATTCTTTGTCTTTTTGGACAGTTATAGTTCACACTTTCACAGCCTTCAAACGCTGTAACGCTTCCCATGGTGCATCTTTTCCTCAAAAGACAATGTGTTTCTCTCCTTCGCACTCGTTTTCTTGGATCACAGCAGCGCAGAAATATTCACCAACACAGACAGCCAGTTAGAGAATGCGATGAAACCTTACAAATATCTGACCGTCATCATCACAATTCACAACACAACGATAAAAAGACGTTTCCTAAAAGAAATCTCTATTTAATGTGCTAAAATGTTTGTAGGTTACCTGCGAGAGAATTGCACCCATGTTGGTTCGTTTGAGGAAGAAAACAAAGCTTTGGGGAAACACTCTTTCAAACATTCCCCAAAGATACACCTGCAGTCAACATCCAGAGGCTAAAGGTGCTTTTAGTACAGCGGGACAAAGACAAGAGCTTTGTTTCCAAACCTCAAAATAAACAACACCAACAGCGCTCATGAAGTTCAAGGGAGACTACCATTGCTTCCAATAGAGTTTGAGCATGTTGCAAAGTTGTACAGCACAAATGTTGAGTAAAATAGTCCATTTGTAATTAGAAAAAATCAGATATTTATTTTTTGTATTGAATGAAATAAAAGCACATTTATATATCACAATGCATTTTCTTAACCACAAAAGATAAATGAGATGCTGCCTTAGAGGGGACATAACATGAAAATCTGACTTTTACCGTGTTTAAATGCTATAATCGTTTCCCCGGTGCATCCACCAACCCAGAAAATGTTTTGGCAATCCTTTCTCTGCAAAAAAATGAGCCGATCAGATTTCACTCCCCTTGTGACGTAGGAAGGGGATCTTATTATAATATGCACTTTTCCACCCACAGAGCCGCCATTTTGTTTTCGCAAGCGGAAAAGATGTACCAGTTCTAACGCCATGACAAAAGTTCACGCAAAGCATGCTATCTTTTCTGTCGTTGTCTGCACAGACGAGCACTGAACACTGTTTAGAGTCTCGTTCGCTTGGATAGCCTACAAGTTGACCCTGGGTAGTCGTGGCCTAATGGTGAGAGAGTTGGGCTTGTAACCTGAAAGTTGCTGGTTCGATTCCCACACCGGCAGGAATTGAAAGTGGGGATTGTGAATTAACAGTACTCTCTCCACCTTCGATACCATGACTAAGGTGCCGTAAGGTGCAAGACACCTAACTCCTAATTGCCTCACTTGTAAGTCACTTTGGATAAAAGTCTGCTAAATGACTAAAATGGCAAGCTTGATTTCTGTCTGAGCAATTAGACCATTCACAGCATTTGACAGCAATAATAAAAGTTAGCCGGGTGTGTATGGCTCTGTACGACAAACACTAGTTTTACACAAAAGATGAACATGACGGCACATGCTAGTGATGAGTTGATCAACTCCACAGCAACTACATCAATTTATCCACTAACCGTTCAGAAACGTCTAAAAGTTGGAACTTCTTCCTGAGTCTCTCCATCAGTGTCGACTCCGGTTTGAACAATGTAAGGATGAACACCGTCTGCGTGAGATTCTTTGTTGTTGTTGAGTGACTGAAGCGCAAGCTGTTAAAGCTCCGCCCTCTTCTGGAAAGGGGGGCGGGCAGCAGCAGCTCATTTGCATTGAAAGGGACACACACAAAAACAGTGTGTTTTTGCTCACACCTGAATAGGGGCAAATTTGACAATAAATGATCTGTGGAGTATTTTGAGCCGAAACTTCACAGATACATTCAGTGGGGACACCAGAGACTTATATTACATCTTGTAAAAGGGGCATTATGTGTCCCCTTTAAAATACGGCCAAAACGAGTCTCTTAAAAATGGACAAACCCAGTTGATTGTTTAAGTGAGTTGTTGTAATAAATGTCAATTTCCAACATACTTTGGGTTCACTTTAAGCAAGCAATACAGTGATTTTTAAACAACAGTTGAGTTAAATAAAACTACCCAGCATGTTGGTTAACGTTTAACCCAACCGCTGGGATTAAAACAACCCAAATGCTGGGTTTGTCCATTTTCAACCCAACTTGGGTTGTTTTTAACCCAGCATTTAACCCAGTCTATATATATATATATATATATATATATATATATATATATATCTTTGTTTGTGTGTGTGTGTGTGTGTGTTAATCATGATAGATTAGGCTTGTCAGTAAATTTTGGAACTTTAGTGTTTGGATTTTGGATTTTTAGTGTTAAGTAGACATTTTTATCAACAGAATCTGATCAAATGTCAGCAAATATTACTAATTGAGCCATTATTCTCAATACATCTAAACTCATTTCCCCTCTAAATCTCATTACCATTAAGCAAAAATTACCATTTTAAGCAAGCAATACAGTAATTTAATAAACAACAGTCACAATAACTCACAACTGACTGCACTAGAGTTAGATGTTAGCATTTTGCTAAGCTAAAAACACAATCAAAATAAGCATACACTTACACTAGATAGAACTTTTGTTCCATGCTTAATTTAGTATCAATATAGATTCATCATATCACGAGGAGCTCAAACGAGTACAGAGAGATGCTCTTAATGCTGCCATTGTGGGTTTTCAGGGAATGCATTAATTTGATAATAATGCATAGAATTGTTTGCTAAATGCATATATGTAAATGCATATTTATGGTAATTCCAATTACATTGTAATTGCAGCATTACAATTCGCCCTTAAACAAGCTACATGACGTTGCTGCCTACCTTTTTCATGTTGGAAACGCACATATTGTTCCTAAAAATGCTTGATTTCAATCAGAGCAGATGCAACAGTCCAGCATCTCAGAGCTTCGCGAGAAAACTGTGTACAAGAGAAAACGGAAATCTTTTTACAGGAAAAAAGCTCCACTTAGGCGGCAAACCTGCCAAATGAATTTGCATTTTTTATTAGGCTTTGCATTATTTTTCAGCTGCTCATGTAATTGGTTTTCTCTCCACTGAAATGGTTTGAGGGTGAATATAAAACATAGCTCAGTGTTGAAAATAGCATTTTTCATTTGAATTGCAAACCGTCTATTCTGCATTGCCTCACTTGGGAGGGACGAAACGTATTAAAATGTGCTGAAGTGTGTGCGGCTCAGGAGAATGTGAGACCTGTTAGCAAGTTTCACAAGAATAATTCCTGCCATTGTAACGCCCCCAGGTGGCGGAGGGCTTCAAGCTTAAATATTACACATAATATTATAAAGAAACGTATCGCGTGCCACCCAAAAAGATTTATGCACCTGCTGAGACAATACATGTGCATATATATGAGCCACATATATGAAACTCTTTGTACCAACGTTCATGTTTTTTAGGAGGCAAATCAATTACTTTTGAATTTCGGAGAAAGGAAGAGCGACGTGTCAGAACAATACAAAGAGTGTGTCATTTCCCCAAAAGCAGTTATCGGGCTCTCGTGGGCTCCTGGCCAAATAACACGTTTAAAAAAAATAGATCTGCGAGTAATAAGGCTGTTTCTGCTCTCGATGAGTCTGCGAGCGCTGATGAAGTATCAGGCAGGTACGGAGCCAGAAAATGTGTGAAAGTTAGCGATGGGGAAAAGAGATGGATATTAAGCTATTTTAGGAATGAGTGAGTAAAAAGACATTTTACTCCCACCACAGCAAACACCTTCATTATAGGCTAGAGGACAAAATATGAAGGAAATAAAATGAGATTTTTTACACATTAAAAGTCTCTCGAATCTGTAAGCATGCATCAAAATAGACCTATTACTTTCTTCATTCATATTCCTGCACCTAACGTTAATTATTCATCCATTCTGGTGTGAAACACTGACAATCAGAATCATTTTCCTCTGGAACCTACCTATGGCAGATCAATTAAGGAAAACATACTGTCCATAAATATTTATTATTATAATATTATTTATAATAATAATAAATAATAATAATAATATATTTGTATTTATTAAAAATATTTATTAAGTATTTTGCATAATTATTATTATTATTATTAATTTATTTTTTTTAAATTTTAAATAAATAATATTGTTCATATATATTTACCACTGACCATGAAACTGTAGTTTGCATATTTCTTTATTTACTTATTTATTTATTTATTTATTTATAAATAAATAAATAATAATCATCATAAATATTTATACTGGCCATGAAGCTGTATTTGTTTTTGATGTTTGTATTCATTTTAAATAAATAAATAAAACTCGCCATAAATATTTATTACTGACCATGAACTGCATTTTGCATACATATTATTATTTTTATTATTTATTGTTTATTTATTTATTTTTAAATAAATAAATAAATAAATAGTACGGCATAAATATTTATACTTGGCATTAAGCTGTATTTTGCATATTTATTATTGTTGTTGCTGTTGTTTTTTATTTTAAATAAATAATACTGCCCATAAATATTTATTACTGACCATGACCTGCATTTTGCATACGCATTATTATTTTTTTTATTATTTATTTTTCATTTATTTATTTTAAAATAAATAAATAGTACGGCATAAATATTTATGCTTGGCATTAAGCTGTATTTTGCAAATTTATTATTATTATTATTATTATTATTATTATTGTTATAAATTAATTAATAAATGAATACTGGTCATAGATATTTATTATTCACCATGAAACAGTTTTGTGGAAAATAATAATAATAATAATAATAATAATAATAATATATTTAGTAATTTATAAAATTAACTATGCATTTTAATTAATTAAAAATAAATATATTTTTGTCCTTGTGACAAATAATTTATAATTAGTTCTTTTTTTCATTAAAATTAGCTTTTTAAATTTTGAATTTTTCACTTGCGTGAGGCCAGTGTTAATTTTGGTCCCTGCTTGTAATGTTTCTGTCCGGTTCAAACCATTTCGGTTAGCTGTGTTTTGCTGGTTTATCACCAGACCTGAACATGAGGGCAGCTCTCTTAATTAATCAGACATTCAAACCTCCCTCTGCGACTCCAGCAGCGACACAATGTATGTTCACACAGCAGATGAGCGGATCTTCTGTATCATAGTATCTCATGACAGTCATCAACCCTGCAGGAATCACACACTCAGGATGTGGCTTAACATAATCCGGAAACTTCAGCGTTAAACCCGGTAACTCCACTGCGAGGAACGAGAACGTTATGTGTCCGAATCTCTAAACGCACATGTTCCATTTTGCTTAGCCTATATTAAAAATGTTCCATTCTAATTAACATTATAAAAGGTTATATAACGGTTAGGGTGCCGCCTATAAAGGTGTCAGACGGCGAGGAAGCTCACTAGGTTCGGGAACAGAACTATTCCATCACTTCAGCACGATTTCCGACACACTGCACATGAGGCTAATCTTGAGCGACGGCCCATTTTCCCACTGGGAAGAAAAGTGAAAACGCACAAACAAAACACCTTGAAATACATGCAATCAAACGTCCCGTGAATGAAGTGACGTTTACACACAGCCCATCGGAAAGCCAGCGAAATCAATTAATTCTGTGGCTGTAACATTTCCATATCTGAAAAAGAAGAATCCTCCACAAATTACTGCTGATTTAAACGAATCTCTGCTCTGACAAACAGCAGCTTGAGAGAAAAACGATTATCTGCACGAGGAAAAACAAATGCCAGCCACTGCAAACATCTTTTCATCCCAAACAGAAAACGCCTCTGTGCTCTTTGCTTTACGATTAAGACCTCTCTCTTTCAGACGACCTGCTCAGTGGTCAATATCTCGAAGCGATGATGTTTCTCTGTCTTTTAATTAGCTCGAGCGCACTAGGAAATGACACTATCTCACCTCAGTACGCAAACATCACTATTGCTCATGGTCAGTGTTAGTGATTTGAACAAACCCTCAACATGAATGTTTCCTCAAATCTAAAACAAAAACTTCAGAGAAAAACAGGGTGAATATTTTCAAGGGTTAATTATTTGTTTATATATATATATATATATAAACAAATAATTAACCCTTGTGCATTGTTCAAATTCACTGCCCTTTCGTTATGTTTGTGGCTGAAAACAGCCACGATTTTAACTGCTTTAAAAATGTATCAGATAAATATTTTTTTCAAATTTTTTTGCTTAAATCTATTAATCAACCTCAGTCCTGATCAAAACTACTAAATTCAAAAAAAAAAAAATTCAGGATTTTAACTCTTTAAAACGTTAAAATCTGATGCTGCACAAAAACTAACAACGCATCAAAGCCAATGTTGTTTCTAATCTTTGACACGTTTTTTCCCAAATCAGTGACATCATTTATGAATTTGGCAATTAAAGAGTTAAAATCCTGATTTTTTTTTTTTTTTTACAATTTAGTAGTTTTGATCAGGACTGAGGTTGATTAATAGATTTAAGCAAAAAAATTTGAAAAAAATATTTATCTGATACATTTTTAAAGCAGTTAAAATCATAACGAAAGGGTCGTGAATTTGCCCACAGAGTACTGTTGAGTTTTTGAACATTTTCAAAGCATTTTCCCAAAATATGTGTCAAAATAAGATTTGTCACCAAAAATCATTCAATTTGCTGAAACACGGAGAAAGTTATGGCCAAATTAAGACTCAAAAATTCCCTATAGTGGATGAAAACATCCCGAACAGCACATAAGGGTTAATAAAAATAAAATATATTAAAGGCACAATATGTAAGATTTTCAGATTAAAATATCCAAAAACCACTAAAACAGAGTTAAATATTTTTTTTTGACTTGTGTACTTACATTAAATGTTTAAATCCAGAGAAATAAGCTATTTTAAGCAGGACATGGACAGTGTCCGTGCGTCACCTATCAATGATATCCTACCCGTGTTAATCTCAGTTTCCGGTTTTATTTAGTAGAAAGCATGGAAACACCAAAGACGCTTTAATATATTACATGTTTTATTAGACAGGTGAGCAACTGTTCGGATAAATTCATCGACAGAAAACTAGTCATGTTATACAGCTCGACACATTTCGTCTTATTGTTTAAATCTCATTTTCTTGATTTACCGCGAGTACCATGTTTTACCATGCCTAATATCGATCTATCTTACCGCAGTGTGAACAAGTGTCTCATAGAAGCCGCAGAGCGAACGCAGAGTAGCACTGTAACAACTTTCAACACACAAATGTGTGTAATATTATAAAACAGCGCTTCCAGACCGGAAGAAGAGGAAGCGGCGGCTGTGGCATAATAAAAGTCCCTCATTAACAATCCCTCCAGTGGCCTCGTTCCTGCTACGCTTCATACTACAGTAATAATCTCATCCATGAACATGATTTCTGCCGGAGCCGGATTCTTTTCCACCGGCTGTAGACAACACCTTCCATGATTCCGCAAAATCAAGGCATCATCAAGCTACGCTTTTGTTTTGAATAAGCGACCTCTAGCGGCAAAACATTACATATTGTGCCTTTAAAATAGGAAATAATAAAAAAAATGACATAAATAGACAAATAATACATCTACTGTAACAGTACAATACTTTAGTGAGTAGAAAATGTGTAATGTAACAAAATTTTTCAAATATTAATTTACAAATATTTATAGTATTAATTGTACCACCCTGGCAATAAAATATATACAATATAATAATAATAATACCAATAATAACAGTGATAAATATCATTGAAATTTATTTTATTTATATATATATATATGTATATATATATATATATATTAGATAATTAGTTATAGATAAATGGTAAATGGTATGGTTTAACATATATTTTTAAATAATTTTCTACTATCTGTGGAGAGTTTTTCTCATGCAAGCGCTGCTCGCATTATCTTTAGAAAAGGTAAAAATACAGTTTGTCTCTGAATTACCTCGAGTTCTGGAGAAAATGATTAGCGCCGTTCAGGTTTGCGTAATTGCACATTTAGCATCTCGAAGCCTTTGAGACGCCACCGCACTCTCATCAACTCTTTAAACAGCCGTTCCTTATCATTCAACTTCATTTTGTCACTCAACTCTTCCTCATTCAGCCCGAGACGCATACATACATAATGAATGAATGACTTAATTGAATGAAAACTAGAGCTTCTTCAGATAGATGGCTGTGAGGGTGTAAATGTTTGATGAGGCCCATCAGATCATTAATGAGGGTGATAATACACAGACTTAATGACAAAAGACAGAGAAACGAGTTCGCGGCAGATATCGCGACGCGGAGACGCGCCGTGTTTACGTTCACCGTCGGGTCTCCAGCTGCCAAAGTCAATTGCACATTAAAAGTGTAAAATTCCAGCTGGAAAAATGAAGTCATATAAACGTGTAAAATATTTGCTCGGAGGACGCAATTACACTTAACTGAACACACAGTATTAGTGGAGGTTGAATGCGTTTTCCCCGCGTGTTGTTTCGAGAGCAGCCGAGTCCCCGTGAGACGCGGTTGTTTGATATTGTGCACATCTCTGCAGCTGGGATCACACAGATACACGCATTAATGTGCACTAATCCAGTTTCTGCCTCCTGTGTTTGTTCAGGCGTCCTGCGCCGGGCTTCGTTCCCCTTTTCCATGAGCAAACCCACCTCTATTCTACCAGGAGTTGTGTGCTCGTAAATATGTACTTAGTAAATGCTACAGATAAGGCTGGGCAGAGACAGAGCCGTCTGTGTGGGGATGCTGACTGCCAAGTGATGGGACGGATCCATCACTAAAGCTGGGAGGAGACACTCGGAATTCATCAGGGCTGTAAACAAAGATTTACTTTGGAGGAAAAGAGAGGGGATATATTCAATACTCGAGCTGTGAGGGAGAGCAAAGACCAAATTAAGTTTGTTACACCTGCAAGGCTAATCGACAGGCTATGAATAGTTCATGCCAGAAAACTGTATTTTGAATTATTCTTATTGAAAATTATTACATGCAATATATTATTCTTATTTGTAATATAAAATGTAAAACAAAATACAAATATATAAACGATAAAATAAAATTAGATTGTTTACATTGTTAATTATATTATAAATGTCATATTAAATATATATCAACTAAATAAATACATTTATTAGTACAGATAAATCTTCTCTATTATAGAAATAGTAATTAGAAAAAATAGTGTATATATATATATATATATATATATATATAAAAACACACATACATATACAGACGAGTATTGTCAATCGATTAAATAATTAATGAATTAATCGCACTTTTCTGTAATTAATCACATTTAAAAACATTGTTTTTAATATTTTTATATTGTAATAATTCCACATAAAAATTAATGTAGAAACAGCTTAAAGACAGTATATTTTAAATACTTAATAGTATATATAATAATATATAATCATAATAATTAAGTATCATAAAAATTGTATATATTTTTAGAAAACTGACTTATAAAAATATATAATATAAAATACACAAAATATAATAACAACGATACATGATTATACATTTTAATTATACAAATATATAAGCTGTAGGTTCAAGGGTTGAAGACTGAACCTATGATGAAAGTCGTTCTGGATACAAGTGTCTGCTAAATGACTACTTAATATTTAGTTAGAATTAGACGATTGGTAAATGTTTAAAAATGACAAATTTACAGTAATCCTTTAATGCTACTCAAACGCACAGTACAATTAATCATTATTGCAAACAATCAACAACACTTGACTTCACTATGTCAGCATTAAACACAAAACTCTGTGTGTGTGTGTGTGTGTGTAGTATTAAGCACATGACAAAAGTAGTACACAACAAAAAATCCACACGGAAAACTCCAGAGATCACAGGAGGAAACGATAAACACGACCTTTTAACACTGACGATACCGGACAAAGGAACTACGAGGCTTAAATACACGAGTAACGTAATCAATGCCAAACGGAACAGTTCTGGGAACTAACTAATAACCAGGGAAACTAACTAGGGAACACAGACAGGCAAACAAGGAAACCACACCATCCCTATGTCCGAAATTGCTCCCTATACCCTTAAATAGGGCATTATTCGAGGGAACGGCCATTTGTAGTGGTGTCCGGAACCTTAGTGGACATTATCGAGTGCACTCATTCAATCCCACAATGCACTGCAATAACGAGGGTACAACTGTTGCACGCTCAATGGCTAGAGCAGAGCTTCCCAAACTTAAGAGGGGTAAAGCCCCCCAAAAACATTGCAAAAGCTCCACGACCCCGCCGTTAAAAAATATATACCGACATTTACTTACAAATACATTTATTAACAAGTTTGTAAGAATTTCATGTGAACTATGATGTAAACATTCTTTACAAATATATTTAAATCCATAACACTAACCTTACATACTTTCAAAAAAAATCAAATTTTAGAACAATTGGAATATTTGAATTATTTTAATATATTGATTTGGACTAGCTACGCCCCCCTGCAATACCACTACGGCCCACCGGGGGGCCACGGCCCACAGCACTGGGCTAGCGAATACCCATAATGCACTGTGAGAGTCACGTGACAAATGAATTCCTGCATTTCGCCAGAAGATAGCACCCACAGCTGAATCATCCGTCCATTCATTCATTTCACAAATCGCGACCTACAGCGTAATATAATACAAGTACAAATTCATTTTTAATTGATTATTAAATTGCTTATCTGAGGTTTATACATCATTTCCAAGACAGAACTCAAGATAAATTCTTTTATCGCACTACTGGAGCTGCCAGTGATAATTAAACTGCAAGTAAAATATGCAATTCCAGTGTCCGAATTCACTCACTCATTTTCATTCACTCCTTCAAGTGAACTATATTAGTGAACTAATGTAGGAAATACTGTACTGTGGATGATTTCAGATTCAGCCCATGATAATAAAACAGAACATACACGTTACCGTTTATGCGTGTGTGGAGGTAACAGAGGATATTTAAGTTGCAGTGACACCAAAATCTGAGTGATACCGAGCGCTGTTTACCAGGACACCTCACGTCCCGAGAGAGCGAGCCATCAGAGCGGTAACTAACCTTCACGTGACTTCACTGTAATTTTACGCCTGTGAGCGAAGCAGATCTCAGCCAGCAGCCTTATCTATAATGACGATCTGGGATGCTGCACTTCTGCTTCCTGGTGGAGGTGATATTGAGGTTATGAAGAACGAGAGAGAGAGACAGAGCAAGAAAAGTGATGAATCCTGTGAGACTGTTCTGTGGTGTGGATCTTAGCATGTTGCTAGGGTATTGTGGGTTCTTGTCATGACATTGCTGTACGATTAATCCTTAAAGGGGTTCTTGATTGTGATTTCACTTTTTTAACTTTAGTTAGTGTGTAATGTTGCTGTTTGATCATATCATCTGCAAAATTACGACACTCAAAGTTCAATGCAAAGAGAGATATTTTCTTTTACAGAAATCACTTTTTAAGGACTACAACAAACGGCTGGTAGAGACTACAACGAGCTTCTTCCTGGGTTAGTGACATCACAAACCACAACATTTACATAAACCCCATCCCCGAGAACACTCATCAAAGGGGGCGTGGCCATGTTGGGCTGCTTTAGAGAAGAGGAAGAGTTGTTGTAGTCGAGTGTTGTTCATTTTACGCCAGACTGCTTCACAAACGAGGGTCGATTCAACACAAAAGATGAACATGACGACACATGCTAGTGATGAGTTGATCAACTCCACAGCAACTACATCAATTTATCCACTAACCGTTCAGAAACGTCTAAAAGTTGGAACTTCTTCCTGAGTCTCTCCATCAGTGTCGACTCCGGTTTGAACAATGTAAGGATGAACACCGTCTGCGTGAGATTCTCCAGCTTTGTTGTTGTTGAGCTGTTGAAGCTCTTCTGGAAAGGGGGCGGGGAGCAGCAGCTCATTTGTATTTAATGGGACACGCACAAATGGTGTGTTTTTGCTCACACCCAAATATTGGCAAATTTTACAAGCTATAATAAATGATCTGTGGGTATTTTGAACTGAAACTTCACAGACATTCTGGAGACACCAGAGACTTATAATACATCTTGTAAAAGGGACATTATAGGTCCCCCTTAAAATATTGCAATCTTGATTTGTGAATGTCAACGATTCAGCTGTGCCTATTAAACCCTGATAAGTATGATCACATCGAACATTCAGATCTGCCGCTGATCCAGAGAGAGCAGTTGTCAAGAATGAAACAGCTTCACAAACAGTTTTTTTTCAACAGTATCACAGTATCATTTGTAATGTCTAACAATAATACAGATTATGACAGAAGCACTGGGATAAAAGTTTATAGTTCAGATATAAACACTGATTTCTACGGTAACGATCAAAATACAGTAAATAACTTTTTCAAAATTGACGCTTCAAATAAATATTGTATCAATTACACCAGTGGCTGGCGACCGTTTTTTCATCGAATCGTTCATTAAAAAGATTCATTCAAAAATGCTGAATCATCCAGTGAAGTCTTTATGAGTGAGTCATTGAATCATTCACTCAACTAATTTTTTTTAAAATACAAATCAATTAATTAAATATTGTTAAATAGACTTTTGTTAAGTTGTCTATTCAGAATTGGTTTCCAGGGCATTGCTGTGTGATTGCTGTGCGGATCTGAATGACTACCAGGGGGTTGCTATGGTGTTCTGTGTGGTTTCCAGGGCATTGCTATGTGATTGCTGTGCAGATCTGAATGACTACCAGGGGGTTGCTATGGTGTTCTGTGTGGTTTCCAGGGCATTGCTATGTGATTGCTGTGCAGATCTGAATGACTACCAGGGGGTTGCTATGGTGTTCTGTGTGGTTTCCAGGGCTTTGCTATGTGATTGCTGTGCAGATCTGAATGACTACCAGGGGGTTGCTATGATGTTCTGGGTGGTTTCCAGGGTGTTGCTATGTGATTGCTGTGCGGATCTGAATGACTACCAGGGGGTTGCTATGATGTTCTGGGTGGTTTCCAGGGTGTTGCTATGTGATTGCTGTGCAGATCTGAATGACTACCAGGGGGTTGCTATGATGTTCTGGGTGGTTTCCAGGGTGTTGCTATGTGATTGCTGTGCGGATCTGAATGACTACCAGGGGGTTGCTATGATGTTCTGGGTGGTTTCCAGGGCGTTGCTATGTGATTGCTGTGCGGATCTGAATGACTACCAGGGGGTTGCTATGGTGTTCTGTGTGGTTTCCAGGATGTTGCTATGTGGTTGCTGTGCGGATCTGAATGACTGCCAGGGGGTTGCTATGGTGTTCTGTGTGGTTTCCAGGGTGTTGCTATGTGGTTGCTGTGCGGATCTGAATGACTGCCAGGGGGTTGCTATGGTGTTCTGTGTGGTTTCCAGGGTGTTGCTATGTGGTTGCTAGTGTGTTGGTTGATATGTGATTGTCAAGTGTTCTGAGCAGATCCTTGGTGATTTCTTACTATCCCACGTGAAAAGCATCTCTTTCTCTCCAGCCCCCTCAAGTCTCTGTGACCTCTTGGTCTCGGGTCGCCCCTGCAATGCAAGTCCGTGAGATTTTTTCCACCTGTTTTATTGTCCACCAGGCAAACGTTGTAAGCCGGATGACTAACACAGCGCAACAGTCCACATCTCCTCAATAAGCCTCATGACTTTTGAGGTATCCTGCATGTCTGAAGCACAAACTGTGTGGGATTAGTTACACAATGAAGTTAAATACTTACAGTAAGGGTTTTAAAATATCCCTTGAGTATGAGCAACAGACAGCATGATGCATGCCTTAGCAAACACCACTAATAAAGAAAGGAATAATGCCAGATGGAGAATACGAGAGTGGAGGAAAAGCAGAAATGCTAATAGAAGCTGACAAAACGAGAAAGAGAGAGAGAGCGACAGAATGAGGAGGTGTGTCGAGTACAGTCTGCTGCGGCTGTTGCACATTTGCATAAATGCCTGGAAAGCATCGGCGACGTCCCTTGACGAAAAGAGATTTGAGAGAGTCAGGCCGTTGATCCTCACAGAGATGAAGCTCTCTCAGCAAAACACACCCACTCCAAAATGACTCGCTTACTCACAAAGCCTGCTGATGCCGATATGTGTCCAGCACTTTACATTCAAATTCATCATGGCAGAATTCAAATAAGATTCAAATCGACAACGAAGTTCCTATTCAAAATCAAATTGGAAGAAAAGCATGTGTTCATTCATCACTAAATGAACGACTGAGATCATGAGCCTCACGAAAACATTACATATTTCAGTACAAAAATATTATACTATATACATACATACATACATATAGCCTATACATACACAGCATATATTTCTTATGATATAAATCATACAATAATGTAATTAATATATTTATAAATGTTATATAAAATATATTTCATCATAATATTAGTTTTAATCATTGTACTTATTTAACAAATATTAATGTAAGACTTTACAATAAGGTTCATTAGTTAAGTATTAGTTATTGTATTAACTAACATGAACTAACCATGAGCAACTCATTTGTTACTGTATTTACTAATCTTCGTTAATGTTAGTTAATGAAAATACAGTTTTTCATTGTTTGTTCATGTTAGTTCACAGTGTATTATCTAATGTTAACAAGATTTTGATAATGTATTAATAAATGTTGAAGTTAACATTAATAAAGATTAATAAATGATGTATAAGTGCAGTTCATTATTAGTTCATGTTAACTAATGTTAAATACTGAACGTATTATAAAGTATTGTAAAGTGTTAGCAATATTAAAAATAAAATGAATACATTTATTAGTATAGATAAATCTTCTCTATTATAGAAATAGTAATTAGAAAAAAATGGTGTGTATATATATATATATCAATATTTTAATTATCAAACAAAAATAAACATTTTATTAATAATATATATATATATATATATATATATATAAACACATACATATACAGACTAGTGCTGTCAATCGATTAAATAATTAACTAATTAATCACACTTTTTCCTGTAATTAATCGCAATTAATCACAATTTAAAACATTATTTTTAATATTTTATATTGTAATAATTCCACATAAAAATTAATGTAGAAACAGCTTAAAGACAGTATAATTTAAATACTTAAAAGTATCTTTTTATGAATGAAGGCCAATAACACTGATACTAATACTGCTACTGATGTCTCTATGAAATTGATTTTTTTAAACATTAATTATAGATATTCAACATTACAGTATAACTAGAAAGCCATAAATTTCAACATTCATTAGGCTTTAAAAAAAAAAAATTGAACTTAAAACAGTTTCCTCATAAATCCATTACAATAAATGTCATATTTACCTGTGGCCTGTATAACAGGTAGGAAATATGCAGAAATTGAATAAAGTTATCAAACACTTTACAGTCTTATTACAGATGGTTATTAGGCTGCTGTCACTTTAAGAGCTGCCGCTGCCGAACATGACGCGGATCTGACGCGCATCTCATTTTCTCATAAGTTCACATTTATTCTTAAGTTCATTTTAGACATTAATTAAATGCACTTTTAGAGTTTTTTGAAGATATAATGGATGTATTTCAGCAGTATGTGTAATGTTTGACACATTTCATGGTTTTGTGCTGCAATATCCTGCCTTAAACTGAAAAAAAATATCTATTTTTCAATATATACACATTATGTTGAATAAACCTCATTCCCTCATATTTACACCACATTAAGCAAAATGGGTTGTGAACGGCAATTCGCATTGACTTCATTTATCACGTTTTTACGTTATGGCCGTGACAAATGAGCAAAAGTGGGTTAATTGTCATGAAAAAGCAAAACACGATGCAAAACATCTTAATGGTCCTGAAAAAAAAAAAAAGCTTCATTATCTTTGTGCAAAACATAATTTCGTATTTTGGAGTGAAATATGAGTCAGGCTGTGTTCTGAAGCGATTCACCTCGCGAGACTCAGATCATTATCACGTTCTACTAGGCGAGCAAAATAAAGCTCATTTATTAACCCAAGAAAAGCTAAAAGCAAAAACTCTGCAGAAATAATTCAGCTCCACCTACATCAAAGCGATATCATGACACCAGAGCGAAACGGACCGTGAACCGCGAAATGGACCGTGCAGGAAGTGCCGATGGCTTTTCAACTTTAAAAAGGCAAAAAGAAAAGAGGCCTTATCACCATAACAAGGGCTTATCAGACAACAAACTTCTCTTCCCATGACTTTCATCTTCAGCACTTGTTCCACTGATCTTATGAATAAATCATAAAGGCCGTACCCCCTTCAGCTCGGAGCAGCGTGCGCTGCCTCCGCGGCCCTGTAAAACACAGAGAAGTGTTTATGGGAGATAAGAGCCAGAGAGGTTGCCTTCCCAATAACGCTTTTTATCACTCCTTGTCCTCCCCGAGCATCGACTTTTACGACGCACCCCCACAGCAGCAGAATGGATAATTAGGGGAGTTTGTGGAGTCGACATCTCGGCCATGATAGAAGAGCCCAAACAAAGCCATCTGCTGAACCGCATTCCTCCGGTTGTGCTCGCTGCGTCACGGTGTCATCCGGGGAGACATTAACGCTTAATACCTGCCGCTAAACACTGCAGTTGTGTTAAATATAAATGAGTGCTTTCTGACGGGCTTGATTTCATCCTATCTGATGAGGTTTTCGTCAGGACCAAGACAGGGAGCAGAAGGGGAGCAGAAACTTAAAACCCGACAATCGATCTGGCAGAACGTATTGATCATTTCCTGTCAGACTCAGACGATCGATAGACCAAATGATCTCGGGATAGTTTCCTTCTTGACCGCTGGACCTCAAACAAAAGCGTCACGAACCGACACACTGAAGCCGACACTTTTTGTGTTTGCAGCACACAAACACGATTCCACTCCGGGGAACACTATACTGGGAACACTCTGGGAAAGTTTGGGTGGTTACTGTTAGCTAAAATAATACCAACACTATTCATTGTAATTGTAATAAAGCAGGCATTAAATAAAATGTAAATATTAGATGAAAAACTTAAACATAAAAAAATTGAAAATTAGAACTGTTGACAACAACTAAAATAACAGTTGAAGTACTAAAACTGCCAAAACTGAAATAAAAAATAAAACTGAAAAAATTTATGTATATATATATTTATTACATAATAATTTATAATAAATATTATAAAACAAAATAAATTAATAAAAAAGTTATTAATATTATATAATATTTTTTTAATAATATATTTATATTGTAGTTTTTAAATTAGTAATTATTGAACAATTTTTTTACAATAAATTATAATAACTACAAATATATATATTAATATATATATATATATATATATATATATAATATATATAAATATACATATAAATAATATTATATATATATATATATATATAACTTAAAAAGTTTTAATATTTTCTTTAATATATATATAAATATATATATATTTAATGAAAAGTTAGAAATATTAAATAATTTTATTAGTAATATTTTATATTGTAGTTTTAATATTTTTAATTATTAAATAAAAATATTTTATAATTTTATATAAAAACAAACAAAAAAAAATATATATATATCTTATTATATAAAACCTAAAATAAATTAATAAAAAGTTATAATTATTATCTAATATTATTTATTAATAATATTTTAATTATTAAGCACATTTGCTTTATTTGTTTTATAATATAAGATACATTATACATTATATATTTGTACAATATTTGCTTGTTTTTACAGACGAAACTATTTATGCTGCGAACAGCATCAGATTCCAAACATTTGACTTAAGTCGTTTTGAACCCGAAAGACTCCTTTAAAAGTCTGATTTAAACCTCAAATCATGGAAAGCAACAGTGAGGACGTCTCACGAACCCGCTGATTCGCTCGAGCGGCTCAACGGCTACGACGTGACGCTAACGTAGACCGCTTTTAATTAGCTGTAGAAACAATCTTCAACAATCACTGATAAATCCACTAACTACAGACACAGAATGAAACACAGACAAAGAGACTGGGAGTGAACATGCAGAGAAGTGCTCATTAATTCCTCATTTTTTTAGCGATGGAGGGAAGTTGCGGTCTGTGATTGAATAGACTGACCTCCAAAACCCAAATACCGTAATCATCCCGACTCAGCTGTCGCAAATTAGCGGCGGTGGATTCTGGGTCTTTGCTGATTGCTGTAGAGAGCACACGTTTAGAGCCAGACATCTGCTGCGAATACACCACAATGACACTTTCTATCAAACTGCCAATAGCGGTATTATAGACAAACAACCTCTTGTTATCTTGGACCACTTCAGATGTGGAGTGACTCATTGTGTTGTTCTATAGAAGCCCTTGGGTTCGAGATGATGTACTATAGCCATCCCATTTGCTGTGGCCTTAAAGATGATGACATTTAGCTTTACTCATAGCTCCTTCCTCAAAAACATCTTCAGACACACTCATTTGTTTTTGTATTCTCAGTGATGACCTTTAAAAGTAGTGTGCAACTCTAATTCAGTGGTGAAGTATTGGTGTCACATCGTACTGAACATGCTTTGCTATTTAAACAGTACCAGAAATGACTGATAAAATACTGTACTCACACACTGAAGGCCTGAAACGCTTGTATTTTCCTCCATGGATTAAATAAAATAGGCAAAGATTCAGCAAGTTGAGGAAACACACAAACAGCACCATTTCCAGAGAAAGCCCCATATGGGATTCTGACATTTAAGTATGATATACAGTAAAAGCACTGCTGCACAAAAGAAAGACTGTAACCTTTAATCCGCAAAGAGGAGCTATAGACACCGACGCCTAAGTGGAGCTGGAGAAGTAAAGAGAGACAGAGAATACAAAACCATTAGCAATAATCTAGAGTGAATCAAGAGAACAGACTGGACTTCTATTATTTGCTTTGCTCTACAGGAACAGCAGGTACATAAAAATGACAAAGTTGAGCGATTAGGATTCAGGACTGGACCGACACGAGTCACTGACCCGCTACTCCCATCAGTGCGCTTTCACCGAGACCGACAGAACCTTATCTGTCAAAGCTGAAGCTAAAGAATCAAAACATTTGAACCACATATAGCATGCGATCTAATTCCACAAATGATCATCAATTCAAGTCCTCTTGAGGACTAATTACTTTAGCAGTAGTTGGAAAAGACAGCGTTAAAGGGAGGATTCAGTATGTAGAATTCAGACGTCGTTATTAGCGACACCGGTGGCCATTAAATGAACTGCAGCCAACTTACTGCTCTATTAAACCTTTGATAAAATCACACCGAAAAACTCTGCGTTCGCACTGCCGCTGACTCCAACAAAACAGTTTGGCTATCTAAACATGAGACAGCTTCACAGAAAGTCTTTTCAACAACGCAGTCTCGTTATTTTCATGTTACAAATATTTAAATGATCATTGAAGTACTGGGATAAAAGTTTATAGTTCGGATATAAACACTGATGTCTACGTTAGTGATCAAAATAGAGTAAATCACCTTCTGAAAGCAACCTGACGCTTCATATAATGACAGTATCGATTACATCATTAGATAAGTGACTGTTAAAATGTATTTGTCATTGAATCATTCATTCAAAAGATTCGCTCAAAAACGCAGATTCATCCAGTAATGAAACAAGAAAAGTATTTATGAGTGGGTCAATGAATCATTCATTCAAAAGATTCGTTCAAACACGCAGATTCATCCAGCAATGAAACAAGAAAAGTATTTATGAGCGAGTCATTGAATCATTCATTCAAAAGATTCACTCAAAAACGCAGATTCATCCAGCAATGAAACAAGAAAAGTATTTATGAGTGAGTCATTGAATCATTCATTCAAAAGATTCACTCAAAAACGCAGATTCATCCAGCAATGAAACAAGAAAAGTATTTATGAGTGGGTCAATGAATCATTCATTCAAAAGATTCATTCAAAAACGCTGATTCATCCAGTAATGAAACAAGTGAGGTATTTATGAGTGAGTCATTGAATCATTCATTCAAAAGATTAGCACAAAAATGCAGATTCATCCAGCAATGAAACAAGAAAAGTATTTCTGAGTGAGTCATTGAATCATTCATTCAAAAGATTCACTCAAAAACGCAGATTCATCCAGCAATGAAACAAGAAAAGTATTTATGAGTGGGTCAATGAATCATTCATTCAAAAGATTCATTCAAAAACGCAGATTCATCCAGCAATGAAACAAGAAAAGTATTTATGAGTGAGTCATTGAATCATTCATTCAAAAGATTCACTCAAAAACGCAGATTCATCCAGCAATGAAACAAGAAAAGTATTTATGAGTGAGTCATTGAATCATTCATTCAAAAGATTCATTCAAAAATGCAGATTCATCTAGTAATGAAACAAGTATTTATGAGTGGGTCATTGAATCATTCATTCAAACCGATTTTTTTCAAATAGTTCATTCAAATTAAATAAACATTTTAAATAGACTGCAGCAATTAACATTTTGTCAGAACCTCTAGTAAATTAGCATACATGTTATTTTGTTTAGTTGTCAGTTCAGAATCGTGGGAGAATCGTAGTTCTCATCTTATCCTGAATTATCCAGCTCTACACCGGCATCATGACGACAGCTGAGGTCATTCAAATGACACTGTTATGATTATAAGTATATTTTGAGACTGTATAAATCTGACTATAGTTTGAATCAATCGCTATTCCTTGCATGACACATTGACATTACAGTACAGAATGGCTCTTATTATCCTGAACATTGTATAAGCACTCAAAATACAGGCTTTCATATATAGGCAACCTAGGTTGTTGGGGAAATTTTGTAAGTTTCATTACAATCTGTTCACACAGTTATTAATACATGTAAATGCTTTATATAGCCCCTTTAATCAATCCACTTCAAAAGATTTCACAATGATCAAAACCCATCGACATGCAAACCGGCGTGCCAAAAACACCACCCATTTTTTTTAAATCCCCCAGTTTTGCACGAGGGCCGGCAGTGATCGAGCAGGTGATTTTGATCTCAGTAGCTCTCCAGTTCCTGGGTCACCCGTCCATGGAATTAAACCGGCAACCTCTCCGACAGCAGCTCACTTTCTGAACTATTAGACTCAGAGAAGCAGCAGTTCCACCCAAAGACTTCATCAGTCAGACTCTGACAGGATAAATAGGCCAGCGCACACATCTCAGTTCAAATATCATTATACTGCAGGCACTTCAAACACAACACGGATCCATTGTGCCAAATGCCACTGCTTACTGCACCAGGCTAGCTTCAAAATGAATACACTTCAATATAGCCACTTTGGTAGAGGTTTTGAATGGAATAGATGTATATGAGGCTGACAATGTGCAAAGTCGTGTAAACACCTTAAATGACTTTCTTTCATCAGGGAAAGGTCATAAACAGTTTAAACGAAACCCACTGCAACCCAATTTTGATCAGCTTTCTCTTTCCGTTCTGATGTCAAGGTCCAGGATGCGCGAATTTATGCTAGACGGCGATTAGATACGCATGGGTGGCGCTCAACAGAACAGAATTTATTTTTCATTTAACGCCATTTCAGCAACAAAGCTGTATTTATGGCAAACTCAGGAGCAATACAATTTAAAATAATCATAATAACAATAATATTTCAATGAATTGTATACATTTAATATTATTTAACAATATTATCCCATAAACTATATATATACAGTCTGGTCATTTCTATTTTTAAAATGAAAACAATGCTTAGGTCTTTCATTTATAACTGGATTGAATGTAATCTGGTCTTTTTTTTTTGAGACAAAACTTGAAATCTGGCAAATGCTTATTATAATATGATATTTGTGCATTATATTTATAAATTGTTATTCAGTCAGAATGGAAATTACTTTTTAGTGCTTTCAATTTAGGCCAAAAATATGCAATTTTCACCCAAATAGTTATGATACTGCATCTACCAGAAATAACTGGACAAAGTACAAAAAAAAAGAAATTAAATCAAGATACATTTTCTTGAGTTGCAAAATGACATAATAAATGTAAAATAAATGTAAAACTTTCTGCCATTGGGGCCAGAAAAATAAGTTTAACCCTCATGTGCTGTTCGGGATGTTTTCATCCACTATGGGGAATTTTTGAGTCTTAATTTGGCCATAACTTTCTCCGTGTTTCAGTAAATGGAATGATTTTTGGTGACAAATCTTATTTTGACACATATTTTGGGAAAATGCTTTGAAAATGTTCAAAAACTCAACAGTACTCTGTGGGCAAATTCACGACCCTTTCGTTATGATTTTAACTGCTTTAAAAATGTATCAGATAAATATTTTTTTCAAATTTTTTTGCTTAAATCTATTAATCAACCTCAGTCCTGATCAAAACTACTAAATTAAAAAAAAAAAAAATCAGGATTTTAACTCTTTAATTGCCAAATTCATAAATGATGTCACTGATTTGGGAAAAAACGTGTCAAAGATTAGAAACAACATTGGCTTTGATGCGTTGTTAGTTTTTGTGCAGCATCAGTTTTAAAGAGTTAAAATCCTGAATTTTTTTAAAATTTAGTAGTTTTGATCAGGACTGAGGTTGATTAATAGATTTAAGCAAAAAAATTTGAAAAAAATATTTATCTGATACATTTTTAAAGCAGTTAAAATCGTGGCTGTTTTCAGCCACAAACATAACGAAAGGGTAGTGAATTTGAACAATGCACAAGGGTTAAAGTTTTTTTAAAGTATTTAAAAAAAAAAAAAAAAGATTTTTCATCTCAAGCTGTCTTGAATAAAAAAATAAAAAAATGAATTAAAAAAACCAGGAAGAACATCACTTGCTCTTTGCATCCTTAATTAACCTACTAAACCTTTGGTTTATTAGCAACATCCTGAAGAAACAATAACTGAACCAACTAGAAAGCAATATGAGGAAAGACGATTGCTGTGACCAACAATGCGTGGGATAAAACAAAGCTCTACTTCACCTGAATTAGAATTATCTAGAAAGCAACACTGTGCCACACACATACTTACTTCAAAAGCTCTTCTCGAGTGTCTCGCTGAGAGCCACGCTGTGGAAAATCACCGTAAGAGGTCTTGTGCGCGGATAGGGCTCAGCGAAGGAAGACGGGCGGCAAACAGCTGCATCCACTTTCCATCGGGCTCTTTGATAAAATGGTTCAGACTCTTATGTAATGAACACAGGTGCTCATGTGCAAAGCAAACGTCTGCCTCCAGCTGAGGTCTCTTCATAACGCTAACTCTGACACTGACATCCGTCAGATTAAACCACTGCATTTCCATGAGTAAGCGCTTACATTGGCCACTTTATGTGGACTGAGGAAATGAAACGCAAAGCAGATGATGATGTGAAACTATTTACAGGCAGCAGATCCTAAAGCGCATGACTGGACACAAATTATATAAGTTATTCATAAGAACGCAGCCCTAATGTCGAGGTCATGAGTTTGATTCAAAGAAAACACGCAAATACTGATCAAATGTAAAGCCTGAATGCACTGTGAGTCACAATGGAGGAAGTAAATGTAAAGCGCACCGCCTGTTGAAAAGACCAGCATGTGTCCTCAATCACCATGACAAGCATTCACCAACATGGAAATTCACATTGGTTGAAGCCAGTCTTTTCAGAAGAGTTTTCTGAAGATAATGTGATGGTGTTCATTGTCACCATGTTGCTAGGGTGTTGCTATGTGGTTGCCAGGGCATAGATATTTAGTTAAGGGGTTTTGAGTGGTGTTTAAATTGTTGTACTAAGCTGTCCAGAGGAGTGTTTAGAACGTTGCTATGTGGTTGCTATGGTGTTGCCAGGGCTTATCTCTAAGATGTTCCGAGTGGTGTTTAGATCGTTGCTATGTGGTTGCTATGGTGCTACCAGAGCTTATCTCTAAGATGTTCTTAATGATGTTTAGAACGTTGCTATGTGGTTACTAAGTTGCTACCAGGGCTTATCTCTAAATGTTCTGAGTGATGTTTAGATCGTTGCTATGTGGTTGCTATGGTGCTACCAGAGCTTATCTCTAAGATGTTCTTAATGATGTTTAGAACGTTGCTATGTGGTTACTATGGTGTTGCCAGGGCTTATCTCTAAATGTTCTGAGTGGTGTTTAGAACGTTGCTATGTGGTTACTATGGTGTTGCCAGGGCTTATCTCTAAATGTTCTGAGTGGTGTTTGGAACGTTGCTATGTGGTTACTATGGTGTTGCCAGGGCTTATCTCTAAATGTTCTGAGTGGTGTTTAGAACGTTGCTATGTGGTTACTATGGTGTTGCCAGGGCTTATCTCTAAATGTTCTGAGTGGTGTTTAGAAAGTTGCTATGTGGTTACTATGGTGTTGCCAGGGCTTATCTCTAAGATGTTCTGAGTGGTGTTTAGAACGTTGCTATGTGGTTACTATGGTGTTTCCAGGGCTTATCTCTAAATGTTCTGAATGATGTTTAGAACGTTGCTATGTGGTTGCTATGGTGCTACCAGGACTCATCTCTAAATGTTCTGAGTGGTGTTTAGAAAGTTGCTATGTGGTTACTATGGTGTTGCCAGGACTTATCTCTAAATGTTCTGAGTGGTGTTTAGAACGTTGCTATGTGGTTACTATGGTGCTACCAGGGCTTATCTCTAAATGTTCTGAGTGGTGTTTAGAACGTTGCTATGTGGTTACTATGGTGTTGCCAGGGCTTATCTCTAAATGTTCTGAGTGGTGTTTAGAACGTTGCTATGTGGTTACTATGGTGTTGCCAGGGCATATCTCTAAGATGTTCTGAGCGATGCTGACAGCAAACACCACCAACAAGAAACTCACATAAGAGCACCAGAAAATAGTAAATAACACAATCTAAGAATGGGATAACATTTATGCAGTTCATTAAACTAAACCTGAATAATGGCATCAGTAATAGTGGTTACTATCTTCAAGAAGATTCAATCCCACTGTGCTGCTCTCTCTGCCAAGCTACTACAGAATTCACCAGAGTCCTTCCTGTCAGAGCAAAGCGCGATCAATACGGCCCAGTGACTCGTGATTGCTCTGTGTATTTTCAATGATCCAACAGAGATGTGTTTAAGCCATCAAACACCTTCTAATCATCATGCAACAGGGACTTTAATTTACACTGGACTGTGTGTTCTCAGCCCGGTCGATTATATCTGTTCCATCTACCGGCAGCTTCAATTCTGTTCGAGTAGTCTTGCTACTATTTGGCCATAATAAGCCTCAAATTGCTGATTAACCTTTGTAATCCAGCGAGCACACGGAAGACGGTGTGCTCTTGTCATCCGAGTGGCTGCGAGAAAGATGCAGCATTATCATCTGTGTGAAAATTGAGGGGTTTGTCAGCAAATGAGGCAGCGTTATCTGCACGGAGCCTGCTCGAGTATAATGAAGACGCATCTCGAAAACCGGAGAGTCTTTTAATAACAAAACAGACTGTTTCACTGTATTGTGCACACTTGAATAAAAAAAACCGTCCACGTCCGCGTACGTTAAGCGCCTCTCCGTGAAGATAGAGGCCGTTATCTCGGGAACGCAAGGTGAATTAGCATCTGGTGCAGAGTGTCGGCCATTGTTTATGGCACTCTATTATTTGGTAATCAGACATTAAATGAGTCATTTCTCCACATTTAACTCCAGCCGGTGAGCTAATGGCTTAATCTGACCAATGTGGATGATTTACCTCTTGTTTACTCTGAATCACCATTAGACACACTATTCGTGACTGCAAATGAAGCAGGAAACCATTTCTAAAAACGTGCACTCTGACGCCGGAAAGGTTGGCCCATCAGATATATGCTTTTGATGCTTTAGCCAGCCTGTGATATTTGCAGTGTGTTTTGACGGTTGTTTCGTAAGGGCAACGGTAATAAAAGGCTCGAGGCTTCTTTATCAGAGGCCTTCATCAGTTGGTATTTCATATCTATCATATTTGTGAGCGCAGACTGTCCTTTACACATCACCTTGTCAAAGCGTCAGACAAGCAACCTCCTTCATTATCTTAAAATCTCTGAGGACAAAAAAATAAGATCTTTGTGCGGAGTCTCATTTCAATGAAATAAATTTAAATTAAAATAAGGTCCTAAATTAAAGCTTAATATATTCCACTCTGGGGGACGGAGGCAGAATCAGGGCACACTTCAAAAACATGACAAAATCAAGAGTAAAGTAAACTTTTAAAGTTTAGATACTTCCATTTGTCAAAGGGTCACTGTTATTCCTGTGCAAATCTAAAATGGAGTAAGTAAGTAGCATTAAAGTGAAAAATGAATGTGGCTCCAATATTCAAGATGAATCACAAAAGATACAACAACTTTTAACAAATGCATGGAAGCCCAAAACAACAAATAAAAAAATGACTATTACCCAGCTAACAAAAATGTTCCCGTTAAGTTATAAATATTATTATTTCTGGTTGTTCTCTGAACATTCAAAACATCCCGTTTTTAAATGTTTTAAAAAGATTTTTTCTTATTAAACAAAGTTAGTTCACCCAAAAATGAAAATTCAGTCATTAATTCCTCTCCCTCGTGTCGTTCTACACCCGTAAGACCTTCGTTCATGTTCAGAACACAAATGATATTTTTGATGAAATCCGATGGTTCAGTGAGATAATGAACACTTTCAGATGTCCAGAAAGATACTAAAACATATTTAAAACAGGTCATGTGACTACAGTGGTTCAACCTTAATGTTATAAAGTGACGAGAATACTTTTTGTGTGCCAAAAAAACAACTTTTCAACAATATCTAGTGATGGGCGATTTCAAAACACTGATTCACGAAGCTTTATGAATCTTTTGTGTCGAATCAGTGGTTTGGTTCACGTATCAAACTGCCAATGTCACATGAACTATTGAAAGTGCGAATCACTTATGACGTAACGAAGCCTTGTTTACTGAAATCACGTGACTTTGGTGCTTCAAATCACTGATTCGAAACAAAAGATTCGTAAAGCTTCATGAATCAGTGTTTTGAAATCGCCCATCACTAGATATTGTTGAAAAGTCGTTTTTTTTTTTTTTGCCGCACAAAAAGTATTCTCGTCTCTTTATAATATTAAGGTTGAACCACTGTAGTCACATGACCTGTTTTAAATATGTTTTAGTATCTTTCTGGACATCTGAAAGTGTTCATTATCTCACTGAACCATCGGATTTCATCAAAAATATCTTCATTTGTGTTCTGAAGATGAACGAAGGTCTTACAGGAACGACATGAGGGAGAGGAATTAATGACAGAATTTTCATTTTTCAAAATGTGATACTGTTTAGCAGATTCATAACACTTCCGATTGGCCATTCACAAGCTCCTCGGACATATCTGTGATTGGCTGCAATGATAATGTACGGGAAGGTTTGAACGCACAACACTATTAAAGACCAGATAACTTTAATTGGCTATTCTATTAATGTAACTGGAGGAATATTTGTTCATAACTTTGAGAGAACCGAGCCAGAACTTAGCAAGGAATAGTATGACGGTCTGAACAATAGGTTTATCACACTTCAGATCAGTTTTCTGGTTTGTCCGCACTGTGTCAGTGAGCAGTTTGTTTTTGTAATCATAGAAAGAAAGCACAACAGGATCATCAGGATTAATGGGTGATTCAAGTAGATGGTTAGTCAAATAATCATCAAATAATTTTCATGCTCTGTATAGGCTGGTTTAGAGTTTGTCTGACCCAATCAGATACAGTTATTAGAGGCTGTTCACATATAATATGTTCTTGTGTAAAAAAAAAAAACTGAAAAATGCACAGAAAAATCTTTTAAAAACACCAAAACAGTATGTCTGTAGTCAGGGTTGGGGAGTAACGAAATACAAGTAACTTAGTTACGTATTTAAAATACAAAATTTGAGTAACTGTATTTCATTACAGTTACATTTTAAATGGGTGGTAATCAGATCACAGTTACATCTGAAAAGTGTTTTAGATTACCAAAGTGATTACTTTGAGTTTTAATGTCATTTAAACAGCAATTGGTGATTCTCTGACTCTGACAGTCTGAAAAAGTGGAGTTAAGTTTCATCAACATTTTAATACTTTTAAGAGGATCATAAAAATTGTTATTTTTATTTAGTACTGTCCTGAACAAGACAAAATGACTGAATTAATAAAGAAATTGTCCTGTCATGACCTGATGATCCACGACTGTTTTCATGTTTTGTGATAGCTGTTTGTGAGTCATTTTATAATTCACTCGTTACTGCAACTTTCCCTCACAATTGTGAGTTTGCATTTCACAATTCGGACTTTTTTTTCTCAGAATTGCGAGATTTAAACTCACAATTGCAAGTTATAAAGTCAGAATTGGGAGATATAAACTTGCAATACTGACTTTTTTTCTTGCAATTGTGAATTTAGTATGAGTTTATATCTCATGTTTTTGACTTTTCTCAATATTGTGAGTTTATATCTCATAATTCTGACTTTTCTCAATATTTTCAGTTTATATCTCATAATTTTGACTTTTCTCAATATTGCGAGTTTATATCTCATAATTCCGACTTTATAACTCACAATTGCAACTTTATATCACACAATTCTGAGAAAAAAGTCAGAATTGTGAGATAAAAACTTGCAATGAACTTTTTTGTGTTTGTTTCACACTTATTAGTATTCCAAGTGTTCTAAAGTATTTAGATTAAGTTACTAAACTTGAGTAATGTAACGAAATACGTTACAAATTACTTTTTAAAGCATGTATTTTGTAATCTGTAGTGAAATACATTTTAAAAGTGACCCACCCAGCCCTGTCTGTAGTGCAAATGTAGTGGTAAAAGAATGAACAGCGCATTACAAAACTGTAATACTTTGGTTTAAGTTTTTTTTTTTCAAATCTCTAACCCCAAGTATGAGTAACACTAATAAAAATTTGACCTTTATGCTGCTGTTCAAGCACAACCTTATTAGTTTTTACTTGAGCACTTTCAAAGTTTTCTCTCGAGTAAAACACCTTTACTGAGGCAGAGGAAAAAACAACTCCTGTTTCGCTAGACTCTTCCAGCTTTACTTTCTTCACTGTTCCATGGAAAAAAAAAAAACCTTTTATGAAAGCCTGAAAACAAAAAATAATAAATAATAAATCCAGTAACGCAGAATGGAAAATCTAAGACGTGCAGCATAATAAAGTAAGCCGCAAAATCAAATGACTGCTGTTTCTATGAGCTTTAATCTCTAGGTAATTTCATTTCACACTACACAGTACTAAACACCGCAACACTAGAACAATATTTTGGCTCCTTCCTCTCGCAGGTATTTGAGAAACAGAGCCATTAAACACACATCTATTGTCTAATTGAGTAGCTGAATAACAACGCGTGGTGCCGCCGCTTGTAGGGTGAAATAAAGAACAACACAACATGCGGTAAAGGAGGCTTTCTCTCTGATCCGAAGAGAACGAAAGCCATGAATAAATGTCTTTTCGCTCATCAAGTGGAATGATAAATTCACCCCATAATGCATCTGCCTCTGAATTCGTGATGAAAAAATATTTTAAATTAGGTGTCAAAAGCCTCATACTCAACAACTCCCTCTCAAACCGCACTCCAAACGCGCTAGCGTCCAATTATTCGAAAATGACAGCAAATTGAACAGAAGAAAGCACAGAGCCGTCATTCCGAAGCTCGCATCCAGGAAGCCTCATCGGAATACATATACCATTAATGAGTGTCTCACATCAGCGCGGCTCATGTGAGATCATCTGATGCGATATGAGTTTAAGGGGGGGTTACGCGAGGGAACGCAATCAATACACTTCTCCAGATGCGCTGCACAGCCACCGTAAGACTGGGGACGGGAATCGTTTGGAATTTAACGATTCTGGTTTCCGATTTCACTTCTGGTTCTTTAAAAGGATAGTTCACCCAAAAATAAACATTCGGACAGCATTTACTCACCCTCATGTCATTCTCAACCCATGTGACTTTATTTCTTCACGCTGCTCTTTAACATACAATGCTCCAAAATATCTTTGAATTAACAAGACCACAATTTTGAGTCATTATTCATTGATATTTTTCCATATTGATATATATCATTGATATAAGTCCACTTTAGACATTCTACTAACTATAAGTAACTTTGCAACTACAGGACTATGAACTATGATCTTTTTTGAGGAGCACACGAAAGAAAATGAAAAATGATCATGGTGAAATAGTTTAAAATAAAATAAAAAAAATGAATAAAGTTGCACTGTGAGATATACAGTAAGTTTGCAATTGTGAAAAATAAGGCCACAATTGTGAGATATAAAGTCACAATAATAAAGTAAAAATTGTGAGATGCAGTCACATTGTAAGAAATAAAGTTGCAGTTGCGATCTATAAAGTCGAATTGTGAGCGATAATGCACACTGGGAGATATGAAGTTGCAATTATGAGAAATACTTATAAAATTGAACAATATACAGTAAAGTCCCATTTCAACTATAGGGGTGGCACGGTTCACAAAACCCACGGTTCGGTTCGTATCACGGTTTTAGGGTCACGGTTTTCGGTTCTGTACGGTTCTTGTTGTTATTTTTTCTTTTAATCTTTAACACTCCAGAAATTTCCTTCAGCATATGATATATAGCTTATTAGCTTAATTATCCACAATTTAGGATACAGTATGAACATTTCTGTAATGTAATCATGCACTAACTGATTTTGACTGACTTTAAGCACATTATTGTGACCATCTCTGAGTAAAAGCTGGGTGAGATTTTGATACAGCGAGAGAGAAGACATTGATGATGACATGCTTTTCGTTTGTTTGGCATAAAAAGGAGAATGTGTATTGTTATCTCTACAGGAACTTGCGCCTTTTTAGCACACAAAGATTGAAATTAACTTGCATTTATCAAACTGCCAACTTCAGTGTAGCTCTTACAAAAAAAAAAAATTTAAAAGACAAAGAGAGGAACTCTTAAAGCTCTGTCTTTTAAACAAGTCAAAATACTTTAAAGATAAATATATAATATAATGTAATAACATAAACATCCCCAATGCTTTAGTTATCACTGAGAGGTTGTTTAAATGCTGCGGACAGTAGAAGTTGTTTCCTAACCGGCTCTCTCCTGTTTGTGTTTATGGACACATTGTCGTGATGTTTTCTCAAATGAGCTGTCATATTAGAAGTGTATCCATTAGCATATTGAATGCATTTTGCACAATGCTTGCACACAGTCGCAGTTCTATCTACTGTTTTATTTCCGTTGTCATCGTAAGTAACATGAAATACAAAATGTTCCCACACATCGGATTTGAACGACACGGGCGCATCCTCCAACTCCGGCCAGCCTTCATTAGGGGCCGTTCACATATCGCGCCTAAAAAAGCATGGAAAGCGCGGCTGCGTTGCTTCCATTTTGAGCGCGCTTGCCGCGCACCTACATAGGAAATGATGAATATGCGCGCGCAAAAGACGCGATATGTGATCGGCCCCTTACTCCACTTTTACTGTCTATATGTATGTTCGCGCGAAACTGTCTGAATACGGGGATACATTGCGCATGCGTCGAACCGTCGAACCGTCAAACCGTCAAACCGTGCAACGCACACACGAACGGTTCGAACGGTTTTTCATGTATCTCCCCTAGTCAACTAGCAGTCATTAGAGTACTAATAGACTGTCTGCTTAACCCTCTGGTACTGTTCGATCATTTTTGACCAAAAAATTTTATCGGAATGATGCAAAACGTGATAAAGGTTTTGGCACTTGCTGTGTGAACACACACACACACACAAATAGTCACACTTGTTTTGTTCGTGGTCAAAAATGAGCGCACTGGAAATGAATGCGAGGAGAATTTCATCTATTGGAAACGTTTGGTACTGCGCCCAAATAAAATTTTACTGAAAGCTCATTTTTTGAGATATCACGCTCAAATTTGGAACACAGCTTGTTTAGATTTATGTTTTCGAGTAAAATGGGATTTGGAATATATGTATACTTCATATAAAATTTGAAAATGGTATTTTTGTGCATTTTTGATAACAAATGCAAAAAGTTTTTATAACTTTTTTCCAATTTCACTTTTTAAAACTGTTTTTCTCTTCAGCAATAATCTGCCATTTATCATCTTTAAAAAAAAAAAAAAAAACGAAGTCTGTGCTCCAAGATTCTAAGATGGAAATTTAATTTTAAGGTCTATTTCAGGTCAAAAATTGAATAAACAGATTATAACTACTGCATAAATATAATTTAGCACCATAAAATCCCCTAAAAATATAAAATAATAATTAAAAAACATTGTCGAAGTAAAATATAGTACAATTTTTTAATTGAAATAATAATAATAATAATAATAATAATAATAAAAAGAAATCGGTCATTTTTGACAGATTACTAACACTTATTTTGATGCTCCCAGCAGACATTCTACTGACTATGTAACTTTGCAACTACATGCCAACTTATTCAACTAACCCAAAAAGCAAACACCTAACCCTAACCTAACAGTTTACTACAGTCTGGACCATCGAAATAAAGTGTAACCTTTGAATATGCACATTATACAGTAGATTTTCATTGAGTAACAACTTAAATTTGGTTCTGTTGCACAGTCAAAAATACTGTACAGCTTCAGAAGACTATATATGGTGTACTTCTGAAGATTGACAGCCCCTTCGCAAGTCTTTTTGACCAATTCATTGCAAAATGACCAGCTAATAAGAGTGGGATGTGGAACAATGCAAAAGACAGATGCGTTTTTGTCTTTGAACAGCATTCTAGTCATTCAATCTAGTCTGAAAACTCACACTCACATAATTTTTTAGAAGCTCAAGACCCTCGCTTTTGGTACTCGCTTACAAAGGTGAAGGTGGTAAAGAAAAGGCCCAGGTATTCTCATGAATAATGCAGTTAAGTCCCAAATATGCAAATCTATGAATTAGCCTAGTTATGCTCTATACCGTAAGTTACAGCAAGTTATCTATTATATATGAATGAGACTTGGAATGGACGATTCCTTGGCAGCTAACTTCAACCTCGCAGTGCTAAAGGACTGGATAACTTGTGATCCGGCTCCAAAATGCTAATGTCTACTTGACTAATAAATGACATCCTGTGAGAATAGTAGTACGCGGATATGTCTTGCAGCTATTAAAGACAATGATGTTGTTAGGTTTGGGAGACTTGTGAGATGGACTGAGGCGAAGCATAGCACTGTAGCTAATCCTTCCATTTTCCCTAAAGGGCTAATCAGGAATCTGCTCCGACTGATCCCATCCATCTACATCTGAGGCAATTTAACAGAAAGAGTTCACGAGGAGTCTCAGCGGGCACCAAATGAGCCGAATCTAGGCCAAACTTTTAAAGACATGTATGGCTAAGTTAATATGTGGGCTGGGGAGGAAAAAGGTTTAACTTGCAAAAGCAGGAAAAATTTTCATGAGCAGATGCAAGTGTTCAGCAAATTCATGAAGGTTGCCAACAGAGAAATACTGGCTGCTGAGAGCATGAAGCCATCGAAGTTCAAGAGATGCTTACAAACTAGTAATATATTGTGCATATCATTGGGCATATGCAGTTCATAGTAATATTAATACAGTCTAATGCTTGCATGTTGCAATGCAAATTTAGTTCCAAAGCTCTGGTGGTGATTTAAACAATTTTATCAATCGATCAATTAATTGATTAATCATTAACCGTAACCTCTTAAATCCAAAGCTTGGGGGCTACTAAGTTATCATGTTACTTGAAAACCACTTGGTTAACCAACACAAAATAGGTGTCGTTTTAAAGACTTTACAGTGAATATAGGGAATATGACCATCACTTATGTGCTTTTAAATTTAATGAAGAAGTGCACTATATTCAAAGCTGCTTTACATGAAAATGTGATCTGTAAAATTATAGTACACAACAGATAGACTTCGGTTTCTGCTAAAAAAATACAAAAAGCATTTGTTTCAGTCAGAGGCCAAACTGTACCAAGCATTTATATGACAAAGCGCAGCTGATGAACGTGTGAACACAGGATGCTTTTGAACCTCGTTTTGGTTTGTAACTTCACGAAGCGCTAGCAATCCGTAGTAGATCGCATATATTTATTTGGAGCGGGTGGTCTCGACGAGCCCAAGCACAACATAAAATAATGCGTAGACACTGATGTGCTGCTTGGCTCAAGCTATAGGACTTCTGGAATCCGATCGCGATCATGACACTGTTTTCTAACGTCATTTGAAAGTTCAACCAATGGAAACTGGATCTCTGTGGTGGGTATAGTGGGTAAGGATGTTGTCTAGAGACCAATCGAACACTGTTTAACAGCTGGAGAGCGCTTGGATTCTGTGGCGAAGCTACGGGTGGGCCACTTTGAATTGTGGCTCAACCAATAAATAGTTGGTCATTTTTCAAAAAAATTTATGAAATAATTTAATAAGCTGTAATAACTTTATTTAATTAGTTAAAAGAATGATTAATTGCCATTTTTCATGGTCAACTACAAACGGTTTCATAGTTTTCCCTCTTCCTATAGGTGCATTTCACACCTATAGCTCCATTCTACGGCTGTGGGTTTTGCAAATATTTAACCAAACCTCGTAACTCCATTGGCTCCTCAAACTGTCAGTCAAACCTCATAAGTCCACCTATCTCTATTGTGGACTAAGTATTGCACGCATTTTGGAGCGTCTTTGCTTGTTTGCAATATATGTGTAAATAAGGAACTGTTTGTTTGAATAAGTATAGCACTTTCTTTACTCAAGAAACACTATATATATATATATATATATATATATATAGGCTGATGTTTTATATATTTGAGGAGCAGGGAAGAGTGCTTTAGTCGAGCGTTTGACTACTTAAATAGCCTGTGTGAAGCACTTCTTCTTTTGTAACATGGGATTTTGGCCAAATAACTGAAAAAACTGAGTACCCACATAGCTAGAATAAACATTATAAACTGTGATGATGAAAAAAATAATACGATGCACTTACTGCCTCAGATGCAGGTGTCATATAACTGACAAAACAAGCATCTCTGATATTTTTTGAAATCCGCTAGTCAAAAAAGTCCTATTTGTGCTTGATTTTGGTAAAACGTGTCTGACCATATATAAGGCTATAATATCAACTTTAACTTCAACTTTTTCAGTGATTTTTTTTAAAAAATAGTGTTTTTTTCCATCTCCTGAAAAGTTTTAGGAGATACAAGGTTACTGTTACTGTCATATTTTGTCATTCATTGATTCATTCGTTCATTAATTGAGATTGTTTTTAGCTGTTTTATAACTTTAAACTTGAAACTGTACAGCGCTATTAATTTATTGATAATTTGTGCTTGATTTTGGTAAAACGTGTCTGACCATATATAAGGCTATAATATCAACTTTAACTTTTTCAGTGATTTTTTTTAAAAAATAGTGGTTTTTTTCCATCTCCTGAAAAGTTTTAAGAGATACGAGGTTACTGTTACTGTCATATTTTGTCATTCATTGATTCATTCGTTCATCAATTGAGATCGTTTTTGCTGTTTTATAACTTTAAACTTGAATCTGTGCTGCGCTATTAATTTATTGATAATTCAGCATGCAGTTTTCACATTCTCCTGTTTTAAAAAGACCCACCCACTCGAACATCTCTGGCTTTGCCCCGGCTTGGATTGGTTCGATCGCTCAGATCTTGATTTACCGTGCGCCATTGAATAGGAGCTGGAAGATCATCACTCATCAACCAGGATCTTACTTGTTATGTTCTTGTACTGTGGCATTTACACAAGTAAGTAGTTCTTAGGTTCAGCAAAATCACTTGATTGGTGGATTTATTGGACGTTTGGTTAATTATGTTTTGAAATGAATGGCTAGCCTAATTCAAGACATTAATACACTTAGAATACATAACCGCTTCATTTTTCATTGCGTTTCTACCTCACAACTACACACTCTATTGATGACCTTTGCTTAAACGGCCATCGATACGTTTTATTGATTTGATTATTATCAATTGTCGATTAATAGTTACCATCCCTATGCGTTGGGTATAGTTATGGGTATAGCCATTATAGTCGTTGCTGCATTTGTTGTTTATAAAACAGCAAGGTGCACAAAATGTAACGCCATCTGCGACCAAAACTGTGTGCTTAGCTTCTTTTGGATTTCGAAAAGACCCATAAGTCAGAGAATTGGGCTCAGACAAAGACTGCCTTTAAGCACTGTTAGATCTGAGAGGAAAAGCAAAGAGCATCCCTCAGGGGCTAATCTGTATTTGCCCAGTTCAGCATTAACCATATAAAAGAGAGTTCAATAAGTCGCAGAACAAAACTCAGCTGAGAGCCCTGACGTGTCTGGCCTGAGGGCGTCGCATGAGTTACACATCGCCAGCAGCAAGCAGCTCACACACCCATGACAAATGACTCCTCTAGTCATGGCATATTACCATGCTCTGTGCCCGTCTCTGTAGAATCCTTCTAGAAGCCTGGCAGGTGCAAGAACATCTCATTCTTTTACCACTAGAATATTTTGATGTATTATTCATTTAGGGTGTAGTCCCTCTCATTGCGATGCAAAATGAGCTAAATGAGGCGAATCTCACGAAAACCTGTCACAAACACATCTAGATCATATTTCACTCTGGAATCCAAAGAAAAAAGATGAAATTATGTTATGCACAAAGAAAATGAAGCCTATTTTAGGATAAGATTTTTTGCATCGTGATATATTTTGATTTGCATTCTAATCCGGCACATTTCACCACTAACTTTTAGTGCTGTACTATGGACAAATTGCTGTAATGTAAACTAAATAATCATTTATTATTTCAAATAAAAACTACTGATCCATCATCAATCAATAATATACAACAAGGTTCCATTTTGGTGAACTAACAATGAAAAGTACTTCTAAAATTTCAAAATACATTATTAAAATCAAAAGTTGTATATGTTAATATTATTTAACGGACCTGAGCTGACGTGAACTAACAATGTCACAGTATTAACTAACATTAGCAAAGATTAATAAATACTATAACAAATTGATTGCTCATTGTTAATGCATCAAAGGATTAGTTCACTTCAGAATTAAAATTTCATGATAATTTACTCACCCTCATGTCATCCAAGATGTTCATGTCTTTCTTTATCAGTTGAAAAGAAATTAAAATATTTTTAAGGATTTTTCTCCATATAGTGGACTTCAATGGGGTTCAACAGGTCCAAATGTCAGTTTCAGTGCAGCTTCAAAGGCTCTACATGATCCCAGACGAGGAATAAGAGTCTGATCTAGCGAAACCATCTATCATTTTCTAAAAAAAAATAAAATTGTATACTTTTTAACCACAAATGCTCATTTTGCACTGCTCTGCGATGCTCCACGCATTACGTAATCACGTTAGAAAGGTCACACAGGAGGAAGTACCACGGTATGGTGCAAAACTCCACCTCATTTTCTCCTCCCAACTTCAAAATCATCCGACATCGTTGATTAAAGGCTATTTGACGTTCGCTTTGTAAACACTTGCTTGGTACTTCCACCTACTTCGATGGTTTCTCTAGATCAGACTCTTATTCCTCATCTGGGATCATGTAGAGCCTCTGAAGCTGCACTGAAACTGACATTTGGACCCGTTGAACCCCATTGAAGTCCACTATATGGAGAACAATCCAGGAACGTTTTCCTCAAAAACCTTAATTTCTTTTCGACTGCAGGAAGAAGGACAAAAACATGACATGGGGGTGAGTAAATTATCAGGAAATTTTAATTCTGAAACGAACTAATCCTAATGTTAACTAATGGAATGACACCGTTCATCCTCAAACAAGCACTTTTCTTTTGATTTTTGGGTGAAACACGACCGGGACATTTCACCGTGAGATTCGCCCAAGAAGAGATACGAGCTAAAACAGCAGAAAAAATACAAATTGGCTGGCAAAACAGAAGACATCTGGACTGCAAACTCCCCAACACCCTCCAAACACAATCTGCTCCTGTAACAACTGTACGTCTGTACGTCCCAAATCCAGCAGGAGAATATTAATTATCAGCAGACATTAAGGCCTGCAGATTGAATCTGGCACACATTAAAGTCGAGCGTGTTACCACGATAGCTCGTGGACCTCCTGAGGGGAAAGACGTCTAGATTTTCTCTCCCAAAAAGAGCAGAATACATTTACATGCTTAACAATGTGCCATTCCCTCAGCTAGCAATTTTCCTCCTTTAATTCAACTAACACAATCTCATCAAATATTAATATCGCTCTCGAGTCGTCTCCGACGGAACGCGAGAGAAAATGAGAGGCGATTATGGCGAAATAAAACAAATAACTAAAATAACTCCGTTAGAATGAACCTAAAAGAGCGGAACATGATTCACACGGATTATTATTTGCTCTTATCAAGGATGCAGTGCTTTGCATCTTTATTATTAATGCAATTTTGCTCTCCTAATCGAGTCTTACAGAAAAAATACATTTGATGCAGTTTTCATTTCAGGGCTGCGTGTTCTTTTAAACGCAGCAAATTTCTTGCTGTAATTAGGTAATTAGCTGCTCTAATCTCTAAACTTTTAATCTAATAAAGGAAATGCTTGCGTTCCAATGCGATTCATTTTCCCCCGATGTCAATTCTGGCACTCTTTCTTTCTCTCTATAATGATGGCAGCTAAACAAAACATGAGAGACACCATTTGGTCGTCTACATAACTGTGAAGCATTTACAGCACTCGGTGAAGTATGAAAATAATGAGTAAAGTTTACTCGTTGCCTGCTTGAACACAGCAAAACTACAGCCTTGGCCCTGTGTTCAGAAATCCACAATCATCCATCCAAATTTTAATCTAACCAACGGAGTAAACCGCAACCCCTGCCTTTAACTAAAAACAGCCTCTATGTTCTCAATGGTCTAGTTTAGTCCAATCAGCAGCTGTCTGTGATGATGAGCCACGACTTTGAAGAGCAACCGTGTTTGGTTTCTTTGTGCCAAGCATTGGACATCCTGAGCATTCCTACGGCATTCACAACAGCTGCGTGCATTAAGCATTTAGTCAACTCGCGGACATCTTAGCGCTTGCGCGTCCCGCTGGGACTCGAGTCTTATTTTAACGGATCCCCTGGAGACGGATCAAATCCGCTACTTTCGTGTACAAATGAATAATATGTGGCGCAGTCTTTGCATTTACTTTTAAAACAGAATGACCGTCACCTGATCGGAATCGCTAGGCAATCCGAACTAAAACATTTGCACTTAATTGAAAGCCTGCTTCAGTAAAATCGTAGGAGCCCGCCAGCCTTCCCAAGACAAGCCACAGGGAATCCAAAAATAAACAGCCACTCATTCTTTTAATTAAAGGTGAATCAGTTGGCCTGTGGCAAAACGCTCCCAACCAAACTCCAAACAAATAAGCCATTCTTAAACAGCTCAATACAAGATGACAGCGGGTTACGGGGCGAGAAAGGAGTCTTGGGATCTCTGGAGAAGATTATTGAATGGCTTGTCCATACCGTCTGTTCCTGTTCTCTCAATACCCTTGCCACTATCTGTTAAACTTCACGGGTCCCGTCACAGCTCAGCCCATCTAATCGGGTTGGACTTAAACAATGAGACAGGGCTAAACCGAATGCACCTGCAAATGAGAATTGATGCAGTGCGTATTGCCTCTACCTGTGTGATGAATGGGTCTGAGTAAACTATTGGATGTGCTCAGAAGCGTGGACGGCTGGTGAGGGATTGACACGGGAACACTGTGTCTGCTCATTCCCGTTTTCCAGTTAAACCTTAAATAGCAGCCCGGGACGAAGCACCACAACCAATCCAGGTTTCAGTTACATGCTGATGAACTCCTGAGACATTAAAAAAAGAAAATCAAGCTTAACATGCACTTGAACCCACAACGATCAATATCAGACTGAATATGAAGGTTCAATGACTCATGATATCAAATCGTTTGCAAAAGTTTCAAGCGTACAAATTCTACTTCATGAAGCATTTTTTGGCCGGGTTTGCTGAACTGGCATTTAAGAAATCCCTTAAGTGGCCTATACTGCAAGACAAAACATCAACTGATTACCAGCAAACACACGCATGACACGCATATATGAATACATGCATGAATACAGCCTAATTTAAATAAGGAAATCGCTGTTTGTTTCCTAATATGTTCTTGAATAAACAAAGTGATAAGATAGAAGCTTAT
The DNA here is from genome assembly GCA_038088235.1 of Zacco platypus. NCBI lineage: Eukaryota > Metazoa > Chordata > Actinopteri > Cypriniformes > Xenocyprididae > Zacco > Zacco platypus. Next base: position 2,934,415 of record CM076078.1, on the reverse strand, counting down.
TTAACGCAATTAATATGCAAATATCGTGAAGCAATGTCATTATTAGCATAATAAAAGTCTTCCCTATCAAAAGTAATACCATGTTTTTAGGAGTAGCTTTTTTATATATTACTTTAGAGTAGCTTGGCACATAAATATGACAATTATACTGTTGTAATATCATTTTACACCATCACAGGTCTGCCAAAATACATATAAACAAATCATGAGAAAACAACAACTGATTATGGTTGTTTTGGATATGGTACCATGGTAATACTGTGTGTTATTGCACATTTAAGTAACCTACATTGAATCACCATGCAAATACCATGGTACATGAATGCATTAATCATAAAGTCCCGTGGTATTACCATCACTGTACGGCTGCGCTATTTTCTTGTAAGCAGAAAAATCATGACCTCAGCAATAAATTAGTTTATAATGGTTTTCACATACTGAACCATGTATGGTGTTTCCTAACATATATTGAAATATCATGGTAGATAAATATGGTAATCATTCAGTACCATGGTATTGCTACACTACTTATAAGTATTAATACAAAACCTCCTCAGCAAGAAAGCAATTTAACAGTGTTTTTGGATACTGTACCATGGTATAATTGCATGCATTGGAGTACCATGCAAATACAAGGGTAAATGATTTCTAATAATATCATGATACTGCTATACTACTTTCTTATTAATACAAAACAATCATGACCTCAGCAAAAAGAAAAAAAAATTACAGTGGCTTTCTACTGTACCATGGTACTGCCATATTTTATAGGTAGTACCATGGTATTTGTTGGGATTTCCATTCAAATGCAATGGTTCTTCATTCAGTGCCTTAATGCATAACTAAGAACCACAGTATTATGATGCCATCACTGTACTTTTAAAACGCTCGTTCCGGAGTAAAAACATTTAAAGCAATTATTTCCCGTAAAGCGCGAGACTAAAATCTGTACACAACGCATGTTCTGCAGGTGACAGAAACGCACCTGTGTTTCCTCGCGAGCGCTGAGCTGAGGAATCCATCGCTCCGCGTCCGGCGCGTGTCTCGCGCACACGGGAACTGTGTTGGGCTCGGTTTCTCTCGCTGTCGCGTCTCCAACTCGAAGTGCTGGTTCCTCTTAAAGAAGAGCAGAACTAAATCGCATCACTCCTTCAGGTCCAGCGGTCCTATTTCTCCACACGCGCTGAGCGCGAGACTGACGAGAGAGGCGCGCGCGGACTCCACTGAGAATGTGCGTGCCTGCGCGCGCGTGTGTGTGTGTGTGTGTGTGTGTGCGAATCTGAGGGAGGAGTCGTTTTGATGCGCACAGCTCAAACAATCTCAGAGTGTAAACTATGACATATTTCACAGGGGTTCATATCACAGGTCATACTATTTGTTCTATTGCCCAAATTATGATAATTGCAAATAATATGAATCCAGCCACTGGTTACACAATTTTCGTAAATTACACAAAATACCATCTTCTCTAATGTGCTTCTACTGTAAGGAAAAGTGAACTGTATGCCACATTCTGCGCACATGGTAAATTTTATTATGATATTCATGAAAATACATTTACAAAATCAATTTGACAGAATAGTTAATAATCTGATGATACTGAATAATAATGTGAACATTTTGTTTCTCAGATGTTTATGAGATAATGAATATTTCTACCGTCAATGAAGTAAAAATACATTAAATTAATTTACAGACTCAGTCTGAATAGCTCAGAATAATTCACCATAATCTGACAGATGGATGACGACAGTGAATATGTATGTGTTAATCTAGTGTAGTAAGTGTTTTATTACTGGTGAATTATCCATGCTGTACTCAGACAGTAATGCATCACATTGATGTGTTAATGGATGTCATTGCCTTCTATCTACACTATACTCACTAACCTAACCACTTATCCTCTAAATCTAGATATAAACTATTAAAATTATCTGGTTAATCACCAGGGTTGATATTCTGAGTTCCTTGCTTTGTGTCTTCCACACTCATCCAAATGACTCTAAAAAGTTGGGGAAATTGAGCCTGATTTCTTGCGTCTCAATGAAAGTGGTCATTCTTAAAACCCAATGTATTTCAGGCTTAGAATTAGAGTCAAAACCATGAAACCATGTAAACTCAAGCTATCACTAAGCTATAAAGACAATGTTAAACTAAAATGTTCCTGTGGAGTCTATGTCATGGCAATCATTTTGCTTCTTATCGGACATATGCAGTTTTCTGGTAATAATATAAAGTTCTGTCAAAGCGCAAGCTGAGAGGTCCTTACCTCAATCTGCTTGTAATCGCATCATTCTCTGTAGGATTATTGATCTATATTGGTTCCTGTTGTATCTGTTGCCAGTGAGCTCGCTGCTCAACCTTTAAATACTTTGTCAGCTTTTGTTATAGCAGAGGCAGCACGTTTTCAGAAACCCTCCACCTTCCCCAGCTCCACCTGTAGAGATATGTTACAGGCAATTGATGTCCCGTACTTGCTCTGCAGCAGCAACAATAACAACAGCAGAATCAATAACCAAAAGCAGGATCAATAACCAACAGCAGGAGCAATTACAGCAGCAGTAGCATAACAGCAGCAGCAATAACCAATAACAGCAGGAGTAATAACCAGCAGCAGCGGCAATAACCAGCAGCAGGAGCAATAACCAACAGCAGCAGCATAACAGCAGCAGCAATAACCAATAACAGCAGGAGCAATAACCAACAGCAACAGCATAACAGCAGCAGCAATAACCAACAGCAGCAGCAATAACCAACAGCAGCAGCAATAACCAGCAGCAGCAATAACCAACAGCAGCAGCAATAACCAACAGCAGCAATAACCAACAACAGCAGCAATAACCAGCAGCAACAATAACCAACAGCAGCAGCAATAACCAGCAGCAGCAATAACCAACAACAGCAGCAATAACCAGCAGCAACAATAACCAACAGCAGCAGCAATAACCAGCAGCAACAATAACCAACAGCAGCAGCAATAACCAGCAGCAGCAGCAATAACCAACAGCAGCAATAACCAACAGCAGCAGCAATAACCAACAGCAGCAATAACCAACAACAGCAGCAATAACCAGCAGCAACAATAACCAACAGCAGCAGCAATAACCAACAGCAGCAGCAATAACCAACAGCAGCAGCAATAACCAGCAGCAGCAATAACCAACAGCAGCAGCAATAACCAGCAGCAGCAATAACCAACAGCAGCAATAACCAACAGCAGCAGCAATAACCAACAACAGCAGCAATAACCAGCAGCAGCAGCAATAACCAACAGCAGCAGCAATAACCAACAGCAACAATAACCAACAGCAGCAGCAATAACCAACAGCAACAATAACCAACAGCAGCAGCAATAACCAGCAGCAGCAGCAATAACCAACAGCAGCAGCAATAACCAACAGCAACAATAACCAACAGCAGCAGCAATAACCAGCAGCAGCAGCAATAACCAACAGCAGCAGCAATAACCAGCAGCAGCAATAACCAACAGCAGCAATAACCAGCAGCAGCAGCAATAACCAGCAGCAGCAGCAATAACCAACAGCAGCAATAACCAACAGCAGCAGCAATAACCAACAGCAGCAGCAATAACCAACAGCAGCAATAACCAGCAGCAGCAATAACCAACAGCAGCAGCAATAACCAGCAGCAGCAATAACCAACAGCAGCAGCAATAACCAGCAGCAGCAGCAATAACCAACAACAGCAGCAATAACCAGCAGCAGCAGCAATAACCAACAGCAGCAATAACCAACAGCAGCAGCAATAACCAACAGCAACAATAACCAACAGCAGCAGCAATAACCAACAGCAGCAGCAATAACCAACAGCAACAATAACCAACAGCAGCAGCAATAACCAACAGCAACAATAACCAACAGCAGCAGCAATAACCAGCAGCAGCAGCAATAACCAACAGCAGCAGCAATAACCAGCAGCAGCAATAACCAACAGCAGCAATAACCAACAGCAGCAATAACCAGCAGCAGCAATAACCAACAGCAGCAATAACCAGCAGCAGCAATAACCAACAGCAACAATAACCAGCAGCAGCAGCAATAACCAGCAGCAGCAGCAATAACCAACAGCAGCAGCAATAACCAGCAGCAGCAATAACCAACAGCAGCAATAACCAACAGCAGCAATAACCAGCAGCAGCAGCAGCAATAACCAACAGCAGCAGCAATAACCAACAGCAGCAGCAATAACCAGCAGCAGCAATAACCAACAGCAGCAATAACCAACAGCAGCAATAACCAGCAGCAGCAGCAATAACCAACAGCAGCAATAACCAGCAGCAACAATAACCAACAGCAGCAGCAATAACCAGCAGCAACAATAACCAACAGCAGCAGCAATAACCAACAGCAGCAATAACCAGCAGCAACAATAACCAACAGCAGCAGCAATAACCAACAGCAGCAATAACCAACAGCAGCAATAACCAACAGCAGCAATAACCAGCAGCAGCAGCAATAACCAACAGCAGCAATAACCAGCAGCAACAATAACCAACAGCAGCAGCAATAACCAGCAGCAACAATAACCAACAGCAGCAGCAATAACCAACAACAGCAGCAATAACCAGCAGCAACAATAACCAACAGCAGCAGCAATAACCAACAGCAGCAGCAATAACCAACAGCAGCAGCAATAACCAACAGCAACAATAACCAACAGCAGCAGCAATAACCAACAGCAGCAATAACCAACAACAGCAGCAATAACCAGCAGCAACAATAACCAACAGCAGCAGCAATAACCAACAGCAGCAATAACCAACAACAGTAATAACAGCAGCAGCAATAACCAACAGCAGCAGCAATAACCAACAACAGCAGCAATAACCAGCAGCAACAATAACCAACAGCAGCAGCAATAACCAACAGCAGCAATAACCAACAGCAGTAATAACAGCAGCAGCAGCAGAAGCAGCAATAACCAACAGCAGCAACAGCATCATAGCATTTCAATTCCTCCAAGACTAAACATATCAACATCCATTACCACACCAAACAGTCCGAGAGTTGTTGTGGCAGAAAGAAATTTCAATGTCACACTTAAATGTCATTTGTCATTCTTTTCATACTCACGCTGAAAATTGTGGAACCAAAGTATAAAATGTTAATTTGGTGGCAGTAATAGCAAACCCAGAGAACATACTGTAGTAGATGGAAATAACATTAACACATCGATGTGATGCATAACTGTCTGCTGTACAGCCTGTGCTCTCACCCTCCTAATACAGACAGATCATTCAACAGTAATTTAAACTATTGATTTTAGAAATAAAAGCTTAGAATGAACAATAGGCTTGTGCGTAGATTAACACACAGTTTCACCGTCATCATCATCCATACGTCAGATTATCGTGAATTATTCTGAGCTGCAGATTGAGAGAATCTGTAAATTCATTTCATGGATGGTTTGTAATTTGTGAAGCAGTTGTGAGATACACATGCCTCATTGACTGTAAAAATAGATAAACAAGATTCAGGATCTCATTTAACATCCGAGGAATATAAAATGCTCAAACTTTATGTGTATATCAAAATGAATCAATATGGCTGATCAATAGTTTTCCGGTCCAATTTAGTCACCATCACAAATCCTTTATGTATCTCCCTCAGCATAGATCATAAGAAACAAGTGCAAAGTAACTGTACGTCTTCTTTCTTTTTCTTTCTTTCTTTCTTTCTTTCTTTCTTCGACTCCAGTTTTATTCATTTATTCAATAACAGTAAAACCATCTCAGGGTTTTTTTATCCACTGTAAATGCCCTCTGGAAGGACAGGAAAGATATTCTTTGGGATGAATGCATTTGTAGTCATCCTTTTTTTAAAAAAAACCATGAATAAAGCTTTCAAATGGGGTCAAATGCACCCAGGAGTAATCTCATAACATATTCCATCTTTCTTGTCTTCTAGCCCAACTGTTTGCCTCCGTACTGCCCATCCTCACCCTCATTCCCTGTGTTAGCAGGAATATGTGTCATAAAACACGGCAGCTTGTTCGTCTGCGGTGAATGGCAAAGAGAGGGCAAGCAGAGGCCACATTCATTTTTCAGCACATCGCCACTGTCACGAGGGAAGTAACATCACAAAGACTTTGATTGGTTCAGATTGTACGTGGTTTGTAAAGCTGAGGATGGTCGGTGCGGCCAGAGCAGAATGTGATGGGAGAAAATTTTGGCGGTAATAATTGCCCATTCAGATCCGTGACTGACGTGTTAACTAGGGTTAAGATAAATGTTGTAAGAGTGCTTTTAAGAGAGCCGATGAGAACCGATGTTCCACATAGAGAAGCAAATGTGACAATATCTCCAATACTGGGCACTTTTATGCTCTAAAACAGGGGTTCCCAAACCTTTTGTTCCCGTTAGAAATAAAATATTTACTTGAAAGTAGCTTGTGAAATTTTAAGTTCATATTTCAATAATTTATTCACGGTTCTCCGATGTTGCATAATGGTAAAATGACATGCAGGTAAACAGATAAAATATGTCACATACTGTGAAGCCAGGGATATGTATTTTATTTTTAATTCTATGGGCATACTGTAAAAGAGGTTCTCAAACTTACACAAAGTATTTACTTGAAATTACACCCTGAGATTTGAAGTTAATATTTTAAATAATTTATCAACACATTCGCATGTTCACGGTTCTCTGATGTTGGTTAATGGTAGAATGACATGCTAATTTATTTTATTTATTTATTTTATATATATATATATATATATATATATATATATATATTTATTTATTTTTTATTATTATTTTTTTTTAATTAAAACAAAAAAGAACTGCACAACTTTTACAAAAATTATAACTTATTTTTTATATATTTTTTTGTATAATTTTTAATAATAATTAAAATAATCATTTAAAGTATTTAAAAAAAATTATATTTCAATTATATTTGTCAATTTTAAGTGATATTTTAAAGTGAAAAATGTCTCATTGCTACTTCTGAAACTAACCTCTTGCAAGGTCCTTATTATTATTAGTTTTATTAGTTTTATTATTATTAGTTTTAACTCTAATTATGAAAATGAAAACAAATATATTACCGTTGTAATGTACAGTTGTACTGTAAAAATAACAATTTATAATTGATTCACATTCTTTTAGATTAGTTCACATTAGATTTGCATTTTATTTGTTCTACTTTTATGATATTCTTATGAAATTTGTTCTTTTACAGCTGGACAGCTCCCGGTCACTATGATGCGGTTGCATGTAAAGGAGCAGCGCAAACATTCCGCCAAACATCTCCTTTTGTGTTCCATGGAAGAAAGTCAAATGTTTTGGGGCGATATTAATATATGTTCCAGAATTCTGAGATGATCAAGATTTAGCTGTCATATTTCACAAAAACAATATGGACTGAAACACTGAAGGCTTCATAAATACTCGACGCAGCAGCTGCGCGGAGACCTGTATGCATTAGGAAACCCCCAGATAACCATAATAGCCTCACACATCAGACAGCGGCGCTGAGGGCAGATAACACGCTTCTTTCCATCCCTCAGGCTGTTGTCAGAGATATCGGTGATGAAATGCAACGGCCGTACTGCGCACATGTGAGGATTCGGATGGATTGGTGACCATAATCTTGCGTGGCGCAGCGGTCGCAGCAGGAGGATTGGCCCTGTCTTGAGCGATAGCCGTTCACTCTGCAGAGCTCTTCTCAATTTTTCATTGAAAAGACAGCCGGGCAAGAGTTTGGCAATACCTTCGGGAGTGCATTTGCTCATACTAATGGCTGTTTCTTGGAAATAGTGACGGGAAAACGTCAAGAAAAGTGAAAGAGAGGTCCACCTGTTTGTGCAAAAGTATTTCATATCCAGAGCAACCCTGGTTTCACAGGAATTTTTTTTTTTTGGATTCTCATGCCTTGATAAGTCTCTCTTAAGTGAACGTTTCACTCAAAAATGCACATTCTGTCATCCTTTACTCTCCATCTTGTCTATCCTGAATGACTTTCTGTTTTCCATGGAACACAAAAACGACTTTGAGTAATGTACTGGTCCTCCTTTTTTCCATGAAATTGCAATGAAAGCTTTCAAAAAAGAATGCAATATGCATAAAAGTATCATAATATAACTCATGCACTATATTCTGAGTCTTTTGAAGTCTTTTATGTCATTATCCGTAGTTCTCCTTCGAGCATTCAGGAGAGAAATACTTCTATGATGCCTGTGGAAAGGTAAACGATGACAGGACCTCCATTTTTGCATTTTTTGTCACAAGTAGACAGTACTAAAGGTGTATGTGGTTTCTAAAATGGTGTTCATCTTCAATAGTGGCAATCATTATTATATGGTGTTATTGTCCCGTTCACACCAAGAACGATAACTATAACTATATTATCATCCGCACCAGCGGACGATGTTTATTCTCAGCATGAGCGGCAGTTTTGTCGCCTGTCGCTTTAAATTCTCGAGCTCTTTAAAGCTCTGATTGGCTGTCAATGTTTTATCATTCATCAAATCATTCTGAAAATGAATCTAGTTTCTCTGTGCCGTTATTGCCTTAGTTGTGGTGTGGATTCTGCTATAGATTTCAACAGTCAGGGGTAAAAACTCATTTTCTCTATTGGGAAATTTTTTAATTATGACTTATAATCCTTTTTAGACAGCCCTACTGTAAGTAATGGGGTTGTGGTATATGTTTCTGTTGAAGCCGTCAGCCCGCATTAATTCAATTTATTTTTAAAAGTGGAATTTGTGGTGAAAAACTACATTACCCATGATGCTGTACAGAACTCCACCAATCAGAGGGCTGAAACAAGCAAACTGCACCTCTTTAGCTCCGCCCACTCCCATGAAGCATCTCCCTACTTTCTCAAAATCCTGAAATATTTGCGTATATATGCACATTTTTGCAATAAACCTATAATGTATTGTTTCTAAATACATAATCAACATTTATGAATGAGTAGTTTTGTATTTCTCCACCGTTGTTAACTGGATTATGCTGTTTGCAATGCTTCATGGGATTCTAGTTCTTTCCCTCACTAAAGCTGTTAATTCACAGTCTTGCACCTTAGTATTTTTGTCCAATTTTCAAATAGTTTTTTGCTTCAAATCAAAGTTTGTGATGTTATGATTCACACCGTAGCTGGTTGGTTTGGTTTATAGCTTATAAAACTTTAATAAAGGCTTTTTTTAATTCCCTATGGGAGAATTTAATAGAAAAAATACTTCCGGAAGCAGCTAAAAAAGTGTTGCACTCTATTTAGAATGCTTTTTGGAACTATAGTTATCGTTCTTGGTGCGAACGGACCTTATAAAAATCTGCACTGTTTTCCTCCACCACATGCAGCTCTCTTATCGCAGATGGCAAGACGTGTAACGTCAGGTTTTTACATAAAGAACTATTCCTTAAAAAAAACAATCATCTGATTGAATATTGGCTGTGTGCCTGATATCAATATGCACTGATGTACTGTAGTACGTGATGAATGTTGTCACATATTCAGACCTCATTGAAATCTCAAGGTCGTAGCTGAAGGGATGAAGGGTGGGAATCACTCTTGGGGCCTACAACCGAATATAATTTAATCGATGCATTTTACGCCTAAATAAGTCATAAAAATAATTAATCTATAAATCATACTTTGTTTAGTATTTAATATTTAAGTCCCCTCCGCCTTCTCTAAATAAATAGTTTGATCCTCCGCTCCGCTGCATGTCCTGAAAAATAAACAGATGTCAGCTGACGCGGCGAGCGAGTCACACTGACAGCAAAGAAATGAAAATCTGCTCACCATAAAGAAAAGAGTCCAGAAGCGGTGTAGTGGCACCAGACAGAAAATAATGTTATAAGAATGGAGAGTTTATATTTACAGCTGCTGTACAGGTCAGGTCATACACTAGTGGTCACTATATATATATATATATTCCTTACAGGAGGGTGGTACCACAGACAATAAATATAAATTTAAAAAATAAAAATGGCAGTACCTTGCCAATAATATAATAAAGACAAAAGAAAAAATCTATACCATACCAGACAACAAAAATGGTAGACTTTTTTCGTAAATTTTTGGTTGCTGTCACATAAATAATATAATACAGTACAACACATGTAGGAATGATCAAATTAAATGAATAGCATATTAAAATGTTATATCATAAACAAGTTAAAAACGTAATGCAATGCATATTTGTTAGTCATACATAAATGAAACGATGAAGATTTCTGCACACAAAAAAATCATGGTATTTTTTTGTTTTTTTTTATTATTTATTGATTGTTTTTTAGTTTATTTAACTATTTGCATCTGTTTTATTGTGTTTAAATAATCACATCTTAAAAATCTATTAATTAAAATAGCTTATAATCAATCTGTTCATTGTAAAAAAAAACTCAATTGCAATGTATGAGCATGGTTTGTATGACTAGCTGTGGAACAAGCAATGTTCAATTAGTGAAAATGGGGGGAAAAAAACAGGATTGACTGATGATAAATATATAAACCTGGTTATTGTACATTTAAAACACATTTAGTATATTAATACTATTACTGAAATCTGTCCGAAATCTTTCATTCATGTATGACTGACAAATATGCATCATATTAAGTTTATTATAGTGTAATTGAAGTTCAAATACATAAATTTTAAAGAAATATATGCATATATATATATATATAATAAAGTTTAATAAAGTGAATAATCACCCTTAACTCCAAGCCACAGCTCTGTGACGCATGTTGATATCAGGTGTAAAAACACCTGTGATCGGATCAACTGAGACAGATGTTACTCAGAACCTGAGGGTCATTTCCAGCCCTCTGATGTATTAGAAGACCAGCAATAATCTCTTTATTTCCATAAAATGTGATAAGAGATCAGGGTGAGGTCTTATTTCTTTAAACTTCCTATTCTTCCTTTGTTTTCCAGCAGTAAAGCTCTACTGAAATATGGGTCTAATTAAACGGCAATTAAAAATGGATGGTGTTTGTGGCCGGAGTGAACTTTTATCTTTAAGCTCCTCTCAGATAATGCCTGACATTTAATGTTTATTTAATAGTTTATATTTGGGAATGAAATGACCTCAGAGAGTGTGGCAAATGATTTTGTCTCCCTCTTGTTACTAGAAGAAGCTTTTAGATTGAAGACTGCAATCATGTGTCTCCTGAGGGTCTCTAAAACAGCCCTGATGATCTTTCAAAACTTTAGCACGAATAGGCTGAGAAACCCACAATATGATGTGCTCTGAACTGAAAGTGTCCTTCGAAGCAGTATTTTATATTTTCTGTGTTTATTTGAATTTTAAGAACCCTTATTTTTATGCTTAAAATAACAATTGCATCATCAGTCCAAAAAATCAAACCTCTATGATTTCTTTCTTTAGGAATGTTTAGTAGAACCTCAAAGCTGTCCATCTAAAATGACCAGGTACTGAGTATTTCACACATAAAGTGGCATATAACACTCTGCTCCTGGTTATTCTCGCCATTAAGTGCTTCAAATAAAACCCACAAGAGTATCAGGATTCCCAGATTTCACAGGAGAGACTATGAGTATTGGCTTTGGGGCATGAAAACTGTCCTATAAAATCTTGATGGGATTTCTAGACCCATTTACACCTGCCAACAAAAACACGAGCCATTTACACCTGCGTAAGAGCCAACAATATGCACCCGCTTTAGAGGCAACAGTTGACATGCTTGTGAAAACCTCAAATGCAGCAGAGAAAGAGTTAGATGAAAGTTCAGTGCCGTGCAGAGATATCGCAATGAAAACAGCGTTTGTATGAACGCTGGAGTCAAAGATAAACACAAAAGATAATGGATTGGTCTAGTTTCAGCTGAATATGGAGCGAACGGGAATGCAAATCAGGCAGCAACACTGTGATCCGTGTTTGAAGTCTTAGTGCTGATCATATACAGAGATTTTCATTTGCAAGCCAAAAACTCTGTCGGATTTGATTAGAAAGCTATACGGAGTTTTGAAAATGGCTTCAGGCTTAAGCATAAGGACATTTAAAAGTGAGTGAGGAAATTCGTGAGCTGATAAAACGTATACCTTCAATGCTTTAGATAAAAGTATCTGCCAAATGCACAAATGTTCAAATTCACGTGGACGTATTTTGAAACCGCAAAGTCAAACACGCGGTGGTCCGAACAAATGCTGTGCCAAAGGTAGTGTTGTAGTACTCAAGACCGGTCTTGAGACTAAGACATAGTCTTGAAAGAGGACTCAGGATTTTATTTTACCAGATGCATTTATTTATTTGTTAAAATCAGTAATGTGATTGCATGTAAAACGTCCTGCTAAATTATTCCTAATTTAATTACTTTTATTATGTCTGTTGGGCTAGAATTGAACTGGGAATTGTATCTAAAATGTCACCAAAATTAATACAATTTAAATAATAATAATAATAATTAAGATATACTCAAATTAAGATCTTGGTCTTGGTCTCAACCAAAGTCCTGGTCTTGCCTTGATCTCAAACCCAGAAAGTCTCGGTCTTGTCTTGGTCTTGGTCTTGTCTTGGTCTCAAACCCTCAAATTTTTGGTCTTGTCTTGTTCTCAAACCCCCAAATTTTTGGTCTTGTCTTGGTCTCAAACCCTCAAAGTCTCGGTCTTGTCTTGGTCTTGTCTTGGTCTCAAACCCTCAAATTTTTGGTCTTGTCTTGGTCTCAAACCCCCAAATTTTTGGTCTTGTCTAGGTCTCAAACCCTCAAAGTCTTGGTCTTGTCTTGGTCTCAAACCCCCAAATTTTTGGTCTTGTCTTGGTCTCAAACCATCAAAGTCCTGGTCTTGTCTTGGTCTCAAACCCTCAATTTTTGGTCTTGTCTTGGTCTCAATCCCTCAAATTTTTGGTCTTGTCTTGATCTCAAACCCCCAAATTTTTGGTCTTGTCTTGGTCTCAAACCATCAAAGTCCTGGTCTTGTCTTGGTCTCAAACCCTCAAATTTTTGGTCTTGTCTTGGTCTCAATCCCTCAAATTTTTGGTCTTGTCTTGGTCTCAAACCCCCAAATTTTTGGTCTTGTCTTGGTCTCAAACCCCCAAATTTTTGGTCTTGTCTTGGTCTCAAACCATCAAAGTCCTGGTCTTGTCTTGGTCTCAAACCCCCAAATTTTTGGTCTTGTCTTGGTCTCAAACCCTCAAATTTTTGGTCTTGTCTTGGTCTCAATCCCTCAAATTTTTGGTCTTATCTTGGTCTCAAACCCCCAAATTTTTGGTCTTGTCTTGGTCTCAAACCCCCAAATTTTTGGTCTTGTCTTGGTCTCAAACCATCAAAGTCCTGGTCTTGTCTTGGTCTCAAACCCTCAATTTTTGGTCTTGTCTTGGTCTCAAACCCTCAAATTTTTGGTCTTGTCTTGGTCTCAATCCCTCAAATTTTTGGTCTTGTCTTGATCTCAAACCCCCAAATTTTTGGTCTTGTCTTGGTCTCAAACCATCAAAGTCCTGGTCTTGTCTTGGTCTCAAACCCCCAATTTTTGGTCTTGTCTTGGTCTCAAACCCTCAAATTTTTGGTCTTGTCTTGGTCTCAATCCCTCAAATTTTTGGTCTTGTCTTGGTCTCAATCCCTCAAAGTTTTGGTCTTGTCTTGGTCTCAAACCCCCAAATTTTGGTCTTGTCTTGGTCTCAAACCCTCAAAGTCTTGGTCTTGTCTTGGTCTCAAACCATCAAAGTCCTGGTCTTGTCTTGGTCTCAAACCCCCAAAGTTTTGGTCTTGTCTTGGTCTCAATCCCTCAAAGTTTTGGTCTTGTCTTGGTCACAAACCATCAAATTCCTGGTTTTTAAATCTTGGTCTCAAACCCCCAAATTTTTGGTCTTGTCTTGGTCTCAAACCATCAAAATCCTGGTCTTGTCTTGGTCTCAAACCCTCAATGTTTTGGTCTTGTCTTGGTCACAAACCATCAAATTCCTGGTCTTGTCTTGGTCTCAATCCCTCAAATTTTTGGTCTTGTCTTGGTCTCAAACCCAAAAAGTCTTTGTCTTATCTTGGTCTCAAATCCAAGAAGTCTTGGTCTTGTCTTGGTCCGGGTTTAGGTGGTCTTAACTAGCCAAAGCTATAATTATATTTTCATTCCCACATTTTGCAGCCGACAGTATTTCCATCTGCTGCATGCAGATGAAGAGCAAGTCGATATTTTGTCATTCAAACAATCGACCCCATATGGAAATATCTCTTGCTGTGCAAATGACTTCAACGATGTGCTTTTGACATGCACCGGTTCAGAAAAATACATCTGTAGGCCTTAATCTTACAACACTATATATCTGCTGCCTGAAGAATGTACCAGAGTTCTGCCAAAAAATTAGATAAGTAAATAAAAGCCTGAGCGGCGGCTACGAGTGTCACGCCTCGCACGGCACATTTCACTTTTTCAGCCTCCCGCTGCAGCCCTACAGCCTCAAATGAGGGTCATTTTGTTGGGTAATGGCTGCTCTCTCGGGAGACTCATTTAGTTTTGTCTGTAACAATGGGCTGCCTCAGAGAATCAACCTCTCGACAGGGAAGGAATGTAATCATCGCCTCATTTTCCCCTCTCTTCTCTCTCTCTTGCTATATTTACATATATATATTTTCTGTCTGTCCCTCATTTCAAGACTTTCATTTCTTGTACTTTTCTTGTCTCGCTCTTCATTCCGGCATTTTTCTCACCGAAAGAAATTTACAATCTTCAGTCAGAAATTGCTAAATTTCACAGTTAATTACAAAAAAATGTCATGTGACATTTTGAAGTAAAAAAAAAAAAAACCGAACACTATTTTCTTCTAAAATGTACAAATCTATTTACAACTCCGAAAAATCATTGTTAACACTTCACAATGCGGTTGCATTTGTGAAAATTACTGTACATTAGTTAACATTAACTGAGAATGAACAATACTTCGACAACATTTATTAATCTTGGTTAATGTTAATCTCAAAAATGTACTTCTACATTTTTAAGATCCAAATCTGACACATGAACATTTTAACTAACATTAACTAATAAATGTTGCAAAAAATGCATTGCTCATTGTCAGTTTCTGTTAAATAAAGCTTATTGTAAAGGGTTACCAAATCATTTTTTTACATGTTAAATTCTCATTTCGGCTTTATGAGGTATTTTAGACTCAAAACGAAGCGAGGTAATCAATATAATTACAGACATGTGAAGCTTGGAGCCAAGGTTTCTCTGATTCATTTCCTCTTTTACAGTCTCAATTGCTCCTTGACAGAAATAAATTTATTTGGAAAGCACACTGACACATTAAGTCTCGCAGCTAACAAATATCATAAGAATGTTATTTCTGAATGTTCTCTGAACATTAAAACTGACAGTTTAAAAAAAAAAAAAAAAAAATGTTTTAAAAATGGGTTCCATTTGATCATAAGTGAATGTAACTTTTGAAAGTTTGCCTGAAAATTCTGAAACTAGTAACATTTAAAAAGAATTTAAATGTTTGATAAAAAAATAAATACTTAATGGATGATGCATAAATAATGTTTTTTCATAGTAACGCTTTTGAGAACATTATTAAAGACCGGATAACTTTGAACGAACGTGCTATTAATGCTGCAGGAAAAACGTTTGCTCATAACTTTGACAGAACCTTGCCAGAACATTCTGAGAACATTCCCTGTTAGCTCAGATGTTCAAATATTCATGTGTTTCGGTGTAAACGGACCAAAACGGAGACTTTTGAAAACGATGGTGTGTTACTCTCAAACCCTCAAATTTTTGGTCTTGTCTTGGTCTCAAACCCCCAAATTTTTGGTCTTGTCTTGGTCTCAAACCATCAAAGTCCTGGTCTTGTCTTGGTCTCAAACCCCCAATTTTTGGTCTTGTCTTGGTCTCAAACCTTCAAATTTTTGGTCTTGTCTTGGTCTCAAACCCCCAAATTTTTGGTCTTGTCTTGGTCTCAAACCATCAAAGTCCTGGTCTTGTCTTGGTCTCAAACCCCCAAATTTTTGGTCTTGTCTTGGTCTCAAACCATCAAAGTCCTGGTCTTGTCTTGGTCTCAAACCCCCAAAGTTTTGGTCTTGTCTTGGTCTCAAACCTTCAAATTTTTGGTCTTGTCTTGGTCTCAAACCCTCAAATTTTTGGTCTTGTCTTGGTCTCAATCCCTCAAATTTTTGGTCTTGTCTTGGTCTCAAACCCTCAAAGTCTTGGTCTTGTCTTGGTCTCAAACCATCAAAGTCCTGGTCTTGTCTTGGTCTCAATCCCTCAAAGTTTTGGTCTTGTCTTGGTCACAAACCATCAAATTCCTGGTTTTTAAATCTTGGTCTCAAACCCCCAAATTTTTGGTCTTGTCTTGGTCTCAAACCATCAAAATCCTGTAAACGGACCAAAGCGGAGACTTTTGAAAACGATGGTGTGTTACTCTCACTTAAGTTACATAACAAAATAAGTAAATAAGCTCAGCGTTGCTATTTTTACACAGTCTTTACATATGAGCAAACGCAACAGCAGCAGAAAAAAGAAAAGAAAAAGGCTATAATTTGAATCATCAGACTTTCTCGACACTCCAATGTCCTCGAAAGCTGCTTTAACAGTTTAAATTAGTGGAGAGTGAGTTAAACTCGCAGTTTCAGAGCTCAGCCAACTAACTTTGAGTGCAACTTTATGCAGTTATTAGCACTTTAAAAGTGTGTCGGGGAGGGAGAAGAGGGAAAAAATTAATCCTCTTAGTATGTTTCAAAACCAAAATTCACATGTGAAGAAGAAGAGTGTGGATCATGCTAAATATGTAAATATATGCAAATGGCGTTTTCCTTTACTCTTTCATCCTCTTGCATGCTGTGAGATCTGTTTTAAATCTTCCAAACATAGAAGAAGAATTCAAAAAAATGTATACAGGTGTGTCATTTCATTCACGGAACTTAATAATAATAATATGCATTTAAGAAAGTATCTTTCTAAAAAGATACAGCAGACCTTCACAAATATACTTTGTATGTATTTAATGGCGAGAATAAAAAAAGTACAGTGAGGTAGTGACGGTTAACATCAACTTAAAGTTAATTTTCATATTTTTAAGCTTCTTGTGAAATATTGATTTTATCTCTTACTGGTTTTACTCTTACGCAACACATCAGTGAATTACTGATGCTGATGATGTCACTTCCTGTAGGATGATGTCATCAAGCAAGGCACTTTCATCTATTCAAAATTTATTATTTCAAATGACATAATTGTGATAAAATGACAAGCATCCATGCTTGTTTAATACTTATCCAATGTTAGTGTATTAAAACATATATGATGGGGACATTAAAATGTATCGCATAACAGGAATGACCCCTAATCATTTTTATCTAAGACCTGCGTGTTTCCCAGATGATCAAACTGGTTTTAGTGTTAAGCAGCCGCCTCTACCATGACCAATTAACTTTGATAAATACTAGTGCTCAGGGAAACTTAACGGCAGCTCTCAAATGCAGATAATTAAGTTCTCTTCGCTTCTACTAACTACCAATTAGTTTGTGCACCTGTTTCTTTGGATAAACAAATGATTCACTGTGACCTTCTGCAAAAATCCTGAATAATGCTGGTATTTTTGCAACGTAGGATTTTTTCCATGCTGAACTAATGCATTCACAGATGAAAATGTAAGGAAGCCAAGCAGGTCACGATAACATCCTCCTCCGTCGACCATTAATGAGAGTTAGTCATTCCTCTTGATTTTATTTCATTTGAAGTGTCTTCTAGAACTGTCTGCATGATTTCTTAAAGGGACAGTGCAACCCAAAACATCAACGTATCAAAAAATGTGCTTTACTATTACATAAAGTTTTATTACGTCATATGAGCTTCGTGTGAGAAACCACAATGGACTTCTCATGGCAAGACACGTGTTGTTTGCGCTATTGAAGTTTGTGGAAATGATATTTGAGAGCTGAAGGAGGAGGACGATTCTACGAAATATCTTCTTTTGTCTTCTGAAGATAAAAGTAATCGTACAGGTTTTGAATGACATGATGGTGATGAGAGAATTTAATTGTTTCCGCCACTAAAGAAAATAACTGCAGCTTTTTATCTCACAATTCTGACTTTTTTTCTTGCAATTGCAAGTTTGCATCACACAATTTTGACTTTTTTCTCAGAATTGTGAAAATTAAATACAATTGTGAGTTATAAAGTCAGAATTGCATAATATAGTCAGAATTACATGTTATAAATTCAGAATTGTGAGGTATAAACTTTTGTGAGGGAAAAAAAACTTGTACTTATATCTCGCAATTTGGACTTTATATCTCACAATTCTGACTTTATATCTCACAATTCTGACTTTATATCTCCAAATTCTGACTTTATATCTCACAATTGTGACTTTATATCTCGCTATTCTGACTTTATAACTCACAATTTTGACTTTATATCTCGCAATTCAAACTTTATATCTCGCAATTCGGACTTTATATCTCACAATTCGGACTTTATATCTTGCAATTCTGACTTTATAACTCACAATTTTGACTTTATATCTCGCAATTCGGACTTTATATCTCGCAATTCTGACTTTATATCTCGCAATTCTGACTTTATATCCTGCAATTCGGACTTTATATCTCGCAATTCTGACTTTATAACTCGCAATTCTGACTTTATATCTCGCAATTCGGACTTTATATCCCACAATTCTGACTTTATATCTCGCAATTCGGACTTTATATCTCGCAATTCGGACTTTATATCTCACAATTCGGACTTTATATCCCACAATTCTGACTTTATATCTCGCAATTCGGACTTTATATCTCGCAATTCGGACTTTATATCTCACAATTCTGACTTTATATCTCACAATTCTGACTTTATATCTCGCAATTCGGACTTTATATCTCACAATTCGGACTTTATATCTCACAATTCTGACTTTATATCTCGCAATTCTGACTTTATATCTAGCAATTCGGACTTTATATCTCGCAATTCTGACTTTATATCTCACAATTCTGACTTTATATCTCACAATTCGGACTTTATATCTCACAATTCTGACTTTATATCTCACAATTCTGACTTTATATCTCACAATTCTGACTTTATATCTCACAATTCGGACTTTATATCTCGCAATTCTGACTTTATATCTCACAATTCTGACTTTATATCTCACAATTCGGACTTTATATCTCACAATTCTGACTTTATATCTCACAATTCGGACTTTATATCTCACAATTTTGACTTTATATCTCGCAATTCAAACTTTATATCTCGCAATTCGGACTTTATATCTCACAATTCGGACTTTATAACTCACAATTTTGACTTTATATCTCGCAATTCGGACTTTATATCTCGCAATTCTGACTTTATATCTCACAATTCTGACTTTATATCTCGCAATTCGGACTTTATATCTCACAATTTTGACTTTATATCTCGCAATTCGGACTTTATATCTCGCAATTCTGACTTTATATCTCACAATTCGGACTTTATAACTCACAATTCTGACTTTATATCTCGCAATTCTGACTTTATATCTCACAATTTTGACTTTATATCTCGCAATTCGGACTTTATATCTCGCAATTCTGACTTTATATCTCACAATTCGGACTTTATAACTCACAATTCTGACTTTATATCTCGCAATTCGGACTTTATATCTCACAATTTTGACTTTATATCTCGCAATTCGGACTTTATATCTCGCAATTCTGACTTTATATCTCACAATTCGGACTTTATAACTCACAATTCTGACTTTATAACTCACAATTCGGACTTTATCTCTCGCAATTCTGACTTTATAACTCACAATTCGGACTTTATATCTCACAATTCTGACTTTATAACTCACAATTCGGACTTTATATCTCGCAATTCTGACTTTATAACTCACAATTCGGACTTTATATCTCACAATTCTGACTTTATATCTCACAATTCGGACTTTATAACTCACAATTTTGACTTTATATATCGCAATTCGGACTTTATATCTCGCAATTCTGACTTTATATCTCACAATTCTGACTTTATATCTCACAATTCGGACTTTATATCTCGCAATTCTGACTTTATATCTCGCAATTCTGACTTTATAACTCACAATTCGGACTTTATAACTCGCAATTTTGATTTTAAATCACACAATTCTGACTTTATAACTTGCAATTCTGACTTTATAACTCACAATTCGGACTTTATATCTCACAATTCTGACTTTATATCTCACAATTCGGACTTTATAACTCACAATTTTGACTTTATATATCGCAATTCGGACTTTATATCTCGCAATTCTGACTTTATATCTCACAATTCTGACTTTATATCTCACAATTCGGACTTTATATCTCGCAATTCTGACTTTATATCTCGCAATTCTGACTTTATATCACAATTCTGACTTTATAACTCGCAATTTTGATTTTAAATCACACAATTCTGACTTTATAACTTGCAATTCTGAGAGAAAAAAAGGCAGAATTGTGAGATAAAGTCGCAATTACCTTTTTTATCTTTTAATTCATTGCAGGAACAAGCTTCCATTCTTTAAGACTGATTGCATTCCTGCTCTAAGAAAAACACATTATCAAACCACACAGTGGGAAAAGAATGGAGCTGAACTTCTAGTGTTCTAGTTTTAAATGTACTATATCAACAAATGACATATATGCAGCCTCATAAAAGCACATCTACAGTAAATGACTAAATTTGTTTGAATTTCATACTGAAGTCCATTTATTCTGACGCGTATGAGGGATATTATGGAGGATGGAAGCTCTTCACTATCATATCAGTTTTGATCTTCATCCCTGCATTTACATTTATTTATTTAATCGTTTAGCGGATGCTTTTATCCAAAGCGACTTACAAATGAGAATAATATAAGCAGAAGTGATTAAAGCAAGGGAAACAATACTAGTGCATTTGAATACTAGAATAAATAAGAGTACATTAGATATAAGATTATGTGGCAGCGGAATTCATCTAAAAGCTCCGATTTTTTCTATTTCTGTGCTGATTTATGGGAAATCTACATAATGAATTTAAATATGTTGAAAAAAATGCAGACTCAAAAACTGATTTAGTTTTTCTCCATCTTTCTGTGTTTTTATCCTGAGGATCTTGACGCTTTAAGATGGTTTGATGGGTGGAACGGAGTTGCTGTGGATCACCATTTCAATCAAACAATAAAGTATTCAGCGAGCAAAGAAATAAAAAGAGGAAGTGAGAGTGTTAAAACAGTTGTGAGGTTCATGTGAGTTCGTATGCAACAGAACAAGCCCTTGATTATAATAATACAGTTGTTTTTGTCTCCGGCAGTGCGGGAGTTGCTTCATAATGTACCATTTTTACAGGCCTCTATGAATGTATCATAATATTTTAATGTGCATCTTTTTAAATAATTTCACAGATGTGCTAGACACATTCAGAACATGCAGCCGAGGTGATAAATTGCTTTTAAATTTACCCTGCAATCATTTGAAGCAAACATCTTTTTTTTGTATTATTTTTTAATCACATTTATGCTTTGTTCTTTTCCAGAAACATGACAACCGGAAGATTATTTTCCAGATCTGACCTTCACGAGGAAAGACTCATTGTTCTTTCATAGTTCAGGAAACGTAATGGGATTCTTACATGTGTATGTTTCATCAACATCAGTCTGATTTTACAGTAGATGTTTCTCCTAAAACATCTTGAGAAGAAATACAGACACAAATAGGTCAATAGTTCTCATATTGTCAGAGTGCAGAAGTAAATTAATGTGGACAGCAGCTCAGGCCATTGAAGTGCATATGAAATGTGGAGTTTTAAAGACCTCCCGTAGTGAAAATCAGGTTTTTAATGTTGTTGTGGTGTTTTTAATATGCTTTAAGACAAAAAATGTGCAAATTCATGTCTATACGATTGCTTTTTAAAACTGCAGTGATCTAAAGATAGCTTCAAAAATCGCTGGTGTTTCTTATACGTCTCAAACTACCTTGTAACCAATCACGTCAAAGAGCGGGCGGGCTTTATCATATCATTAAATATGACCGCTCTGAAGCTAGAGAGTCGTGTAGCATTAGCAACACATTATTAGCTGTTTGATAACGTCGTCAAGCAAAAGGCTAATCGTATTAATTACCATTAGATATCATTGCGCAGCGTTTACCTCAGTAAGTTGACCGAGTGGATCTCTGAGCCTGTGCGAAGGAGTGAATGGAGGCGGAGCTAATTAGCATATTCATAGATCGGCTTATACTAAATGAAGCAAGGGCGTAGAGTTACATTCAAGCTATTCTGAAGCATTTAAATATTTAAATATCATTTTGGTGATTAAACATGAGTTCTAAGGGATACAATGATTGACTACGGGGGACTTTAACATAAACTGATAAATAATATTCCTATTTGTCAGTCATACAGAAATAAAACATGTCAGATTTCTGTGATAGTACTGAATGTGTTTTAAATACACAGTAACCAAGTTTATACATTTAACATCAATAAAGTTATATGTAATATATTACATATAATAGAGTTAAAGTTAAATTAATATAGTTTCAAGCTCATACATTTAATTGAATATTACTTGTTCTGCCATATTTGAACAATGTTCATGTAAATTAAATTTCTAAGTAATGTAAATACAGGCATTTTGAAAATATGACCATATATAAATCATATAAATGGATAAAATGATCATATTTATTATTGAGTTACTAACAAATATGCATCGCATTAAGTTTGTTTATGTTAAAATAATGGAATATTGTTATCAGTTATCAGTGCGACGAAAGACCGCCTCTAAGAAGAAGGTCGACGCCCACTATTACATCATAGCCTCTTTAGCCCCGCCCACCAATTTGTGCATGCCATGCCGAAATCTTCATGTGAATGACTGACAAATATGCATCACATAAGTTTGTTTATGTTAAAATAATGGAATGTTGTTATGCAATTAAAGCAGTCATGAACTGAGAAATGAATTTGACATGCAAGAGGTCATTGTGCTATAAAAAATATCCAATAAAAATAATTTTATTGGAACCAATTCCCCAAAACAACTCGTTTCAGACTTTGTCTCAGTGCGACGAAAGACCGCCTCTAAGAAGAAGGTCGACGCCCACTATTACATCATAGCCTCTTTAGCCCCGCCCACCAATTTGTGCATGTCATGCCGAAATCTTCACGTGAATGACTGACAAATATGCATCACATTATTAGATTGTTCATGTTAAAACTGTATAATCCAAACTGGGCTTAAAATTTAATATGCAATTCAAACACATGAACCTAAATATTTTTGAGTAAATAGAGATTTTTTGATTTGCGACATTGCTGAGATTTCTTCTGAAACCCGAGAGGAGAAATGTCTTTTAATTAGCAGAAACATCACTAAAAAGTCTCCATTTGCTCTTCATTGAATCTAATTGTTCTCCAAGAGAAACAGATATTAAAAAAATTCATTTGTGTTTTTCTCTTTTCTAAGGACTCCCAGTTAAAAACATTCATGTCACAAACTTATTTCTGCATAATCATCATTTCTTTTCTCACTAAATGTCTCTTTGATGTGATATGCAACTCCCAGCATGCTTTAGTCTCGCATGTTTTATGCTCGTTCAGCTCGGCCGCTTTCTCGCCTGCAAACGCACACGCCGTCACACAATAGAATTAATAATGTCTGCATAGCAAAACGCGTTCTGCTGCTATGCTGAATTATTCTTGCCAGCTAACTGTTATCTGGTCTTGTCTGGCGGCGGTCCAGGCGGCTTTGATCACCTTCATAGTTTCGAATCGGCTCAGCAATGCCACTAAACTGATATCTTTGTACAGAAAACAAAAGATCCACCCGTCACGCTTTCATTCTGTAGCTGCGAACCATTTTATACATTTCCTAGCATCTGTCTTTTGTTTCCTTTCTGGCTTTTGATGTTTTTTGTGGCCTAGGGCGTCACAAAAGTACTGAAAATGACTACTTTTATTCTTTCTCACTGTCTGTTAACACTCTCACAAAAGAACACACAGCGTCCCAAAGTTCGCAGGAACGTTGAGACAATCACACGCGTGCCGTGGGGAGTCTGTGCCGCGTCTTCAGAGTGACTGATAGACGCTGCAGTTCATAATGACACAGATGTAAAAGTCATGTGCTTATGTGAGCCATTTCAAATGAATCTGCGTGTGTGTCCGAAAACGATCATCTACTGGTTAAACTTGCACAATTCACTAAAAATACTCTTTATTTTATGCACTAATGCATTTTATAATGTAATAATGTAATATTTAAAATACAAAATTTGAGTAACTGTATTTCATTATAGTTACATTTTAAATGGGTGGTAATCAGATTACAGTTACATCTGAAAAGTGTTTTAGATTACCAAAGTGATTACTTTGAGTTTTAATGTCATTTAAACAGCAATTGGTGATTCTCTGACTCTGACAGTCTGAAAAAGTGGAGTTAAGTTTCATGTTTTGTGAGTCATTTTATAATTCACTCGTCACTGCAACTTTTTCTCACAATTTGTTTTTTCCCTCACAATTGTGAGTTTGTGTTTCACAATTCTGACTTCTTTTTCTCAGAATTGCGAGATTTAAACTCACAATTGCAGAATTAGGAGATATAAACTTGCAATACTGACTTTTTTTCTTGCAATTGTGAATTTAGTTAAATGTCATAATTCTGAATTTTCTCAATATTGCAAGTTTATATCACATATTTTTGACTTTTCTCAATATTGCGAGTTTTGTATCTCATAATTCTGACTTTATAACTCGCAATTGCAACTTTATATCACGCAATTCTGAGGGAAAAAGTCAGAATTGTGAGATAAAAACTTGCAATGACCTTTTTTGTGTTTGTTCCACACTTATTAGTATTCCAAAGTATTCTAAAGTATTTAGATTAAGTTACTAAACTTGAGTAATGTAACGAAATACGTTACAAATTGCTTTTTAAAGCATGTATTTTGTAATCTGTAGTGAAATACATTTTAAAAGTGACCCACCCAGCCCTGGTTATGCATGCCAAAATGATGCAGAAATAATAAACCATTAACCTTGAGATTATTGTTCGGCTTTGTCCCGTTAAGCTTATTTAAGAACCGAGTGAACGAAGACTGAACTACTCCTATAATGTTCCCCAGAAACTTCAGGAAACAGTTTTACTTTAATTCAAGTCATCAGTTATCATTATTTTGTCCTAAGAAGAAATGACACGACAGTGATATTGCATGTTTTTAACCCCGAGTCTGTAGAGAGGAAAAATCAAAAATCTGTAATAAAAAAGACAAATGATTTTTTTGTTGTACATAAAACACTATTGGTGATAAAATACTATTTCAGTCTTTCAACTTCAAAATTTCACATTTAATTCAATGTTACTTGCAGCATTTCTGAAATTCACTAGCAGTTTCAAAGTTCAAACATTTCTAAATAAATTTGTCCAAGTTCAAATGATCTCTCCACCTTAAAGCGGTACTTG
This sequence comes from Zacco platypus, assembly GCA_038088235.1. Lineage (NCBI taxonomy): Eukaryota > Metazoa > Chordata > Actinopteri > Cypriniformes > Xenocyprididae > Zacco > Zacco platypus. The sequence continues at coordinate 2,909,019 of CM076078.1, read as the reverse complement.
ATTATAATCTCACTTTAGTTAGTGTGTAATGTTGCTGTTCTTTTACAAAAATCACTTTTTAAGGACTACTACAAACGGCTGGTAGGGACTACAACAACTTTCTTCCCTGGTTAGTGACATCACTAACTGTAACATTTACATAAACCCCGCCCCCGATAACACACAACAAAGGGGGCGGGGCCATGTTGGGCTGCTTTAGAGAAGAGGAAGAGTTGTTGTAGTCGAGTGTTGTTGATGCCGTCATTTTACGCCGGACTGCTTCACAAACGAGGGTCGATTCAACACAAAAGATGAACATGACGACACATGCTAGTGATGAGTTGATCAACTCCACAGCAACTACATCATTAATTTCAGAAACGTCTAAAAAAAACTTCTTCCTGAGTCTCTCCATCAGTGTCGACTCCGGTTTGAACAATGTAAGGATGAACAACGTCTGTGTGAGATTCTCCAGCTTTGTTGTTGTTGAGCTGTTAAAGCTCCGCCCTCTTCTGGAGCAGCAGCTCATTTGCATTTAAAGGGACACACACAAAAACGGCGTGTTTTTTCTCACACACAAATAGGGGCAAATTTGACAAGATATAATAAATGATCTGTGGGGGATTTTGAGCTAAAACTTCAGACACCCCAGAGACTTATATTACATCTTGTGAAAAGCGACATAATAGGTCTCCTTTAACTTTATAACTTCTGTATGTCAACTATTTTCTCATTTGTTTCTATCTAGATACGAGACAAAGCTGATGCATCAATAAGTCCATTAATTCTCTTAATCTATGAAAGAGCAACTTCATGATACATGCAGTATGCACTCTCTTATGGTTATTATAATGTTAGCTTGAGAAATTTTCATAGTAAAATGAGAAGCTGTATGTCCTTAAAACATTCAAACTTTGAACTTTTAAAACTTCTTCAAACTTTCTGGAAAGGATTTCTCTAGCCAAAAAAAAAGTTTGTCTTGACCTAGTCTCATGCTAGAATAACTTCAAGTTACTTCATATTCTGCACTGCAGATAATTAACGTGTTTCACTGCTATTTTCATTTGGAAACAGCAAATCTGTCCAGTCCACGTTCGTGACGGATGCGGTCCGAGCTCTATACTCATAACCAAATCATGATACGTTGGCTTTGTGCCTCTGCCCTGGTATCGAGGCCATGTAGCTGTGCTATTGTGCAGCTTTGAATTATTCAAACGTTGTTGTTGCGCAGCTGCTGGGAGAGATGAACTCTCACAGCCTACAAATCTGCCTGCGTTTAGTGGCTCGAGTTGCCTCACCGGAAAGAGTCTGAAAGTCTCGGAGAAGAGCTCCGCCCATCTGTACAATGAGCAATTAGTGGAGAGAAATCTTGGCTTGATGGATAAGATGCTTTTCAGATGGCAGTTGTTCAAAGGAAATGGAGACGACGGCACACACCTGTCCAACTGGAATTCATCAACGACACCAAGTGGATGTCAACACTATAATTTGGAGACACACCAGAGCGACTTGGAAAGAAGATAGAGAAAGTACAGGGCAGAGACAGGTCTGGAAGTGCGGTTTCTGAAAGCATCTAAACGCATTAAGAGCTAATTGTCACACTGTCAAGAACGTACAAGCTCTTGCTGATATAGACGTACAAGTACAAGTACAAGAGTTTTTACACTGATCCTGTCAAACTAACAACAACAGGAAACCTGTTGGTGGTACCATATATGATCTTTTGATTTGTCATTTAATTTACAAAGAAGTACCATGATATTTTGAACATGTGCCATGGTACACGTTATATATTTTCAAACTTTTATGTGAGATGCGATTATTCGATTTGAACACTACTTAAAAGTATTAATATAATGCATTTACCATTTAATGTTAAATATTTAGTATATATGCCATGAAGAATTAGTTGAGTTGAGATTTGCTATATATTACATATAATGTATGTGGATAGTTGGATTATATATGTGCATGTATCTATGTGTGTGTGTGTGCGTATATATATATATATATGTATATATATATATATATATATACAGGGCTGGGTAGGTCACTTTTAAAATGTATTTCACTACAGATTACAAAATACATGCTTTAAAAAGTAATTTGTAACGTATTTCGTTACATTACTCAAGTTTAGTAACTTAATCTAAATACTTTAGAATACTAATAAGTGTGGAACAAACACAAAAAAGGTCATTGCAAGTTTTTATCTCACAATTCTGACTTTTTCCCTCAGAATTGCGTGATATAAAGTTGCAATTGTGAGTTATAAAGTCAGAATTATGAGATATAAACTCACATACTAAATTCACAATTGCAAGAAAAAAAAGTCAGTATTGTAAGTTTATTTCTCCCAATTCTGAACACAATTCAAAACACAATTGTGAGTTTAAATCTCGCAATTCTGAGAAAAAGAAGTCAGAATTGTGAAATGCAAACTCACAATTTTGAGGGGAAAAAACAAATTGTGAGAAAAAGTTGCAGTGACCTTTTTTACAATTATAAAATGACTCACAAACAACTATCACAAAACATGAAAACAGTGGAAAACATGAAACTTAACTCCTCTTTTTCAGACTGTCAGAGTCAGAGAATCACCAATCGCTGTTTAAATGACATTAAAACTCAAAGTAATCACTTTGGTAATCTAAAACACTTTTCAGATGTAACTGTAATCTTGATTACCACCCATTTAAAATGAAACTGTAATGAAATACAGTTACTCAAATTTTGTATTTTAAATACGTTACTAAGTTACTTGTATTTCGTCACTCCCCAACACTGTGCATATATACGGAATAAAAAAAACAGTTGGATAACACACACACACACATATATATATATATATATATACAGTGTACATTTTGCAACAATATAAACAGAAAATCCTGTTTGTATTACAAAGGTACATACTCAAAAACAAGGGTATTTTCATGATAATTTTAATATTTTTGTGCTATATCATCCCACAAATGAAGGGAGGCAGATGTGGGCTCTTATAGTGCTATATGGAAAGTAGGTTATGATCCACCTGCTCATGTGAGCATGTGCAGGTCATGAACTCTCTCTGACACTGATGTGTGAACACACTCAGAAATGCAGCTGAATAATTTGTGAGCTGACGTCTGAAGTAGGACAGCAGGGTCCTTCACCCGCTGTCTCGCCCCAGCTGTAGACGACACGCTCCGATCGGGACGTCACGTCAGATACACGCTCGGTTCCAAACCTAGTGAGCCGCCTTGCTGTATACCTAGGCATTATAGGAATTGAAATGGGACCTCATTTGAAGTGCTCTACATAGGCAGCACCTCGAGTGAAACATACAAGAGACTTGGTTCATAATTGACTTCAATAGAGTCTGACATTGCAAAGCTAATGATGTGATGCTCTAAGACAAGTAAAAAAAAATCACAGTATAGTTTATATTAAACTTTATATTTACAGAAAGTGAAATGAAATATATAATTCTAAATATATTTATCAGTTAATATTACATTTTTAGTGCTTAAATAATAAATAAATTATTATTAATACATATTAATATATTACAATATTCTACGACTAATCTAAATTAAATGCTAAAAATAAATACAATCAAGAAATAAACTGAAATCATTCTTATATATATATATATATATATATATATATAATATGTATGTAAAAAGCATCAGTAAAATAGTTAAATGAAACATATATATATATATATATAATGTTTCATTTAACTATTCTACTGATGCTTTTTGCATTCATAATTATAATCAATGCGTATTTTTATTCTTTTAATCATCACAATACACATTTTTTATATTATATTAAGCTTTACATTTACACAAATTTAAATTACATTTATATATAACTTTTTTTTCTAATACCTCACGCACAATGCACTTTTTATACACAGATCATTGCAATGCACTATGGGATATAATGCTGTTTCCATTTGGCCAAAACACAGTATGTTGCTTAATGCATATGTCAATTAATTCAGAGTCTGATGTTTATTTGGCAAATGTTTTGTATTTTTACTGATACTAGCAGAAAATAACGCTGCCTCGTCATAACATTGTGTTTTACTGTCAAAATGTCAAGCAAATTGTAACGGTGTTCACTTCAACCCTAGAGGACATTTTGTTCTACTATAGAAATCATTGTGTTCTTTGTTTTAGACCTGTTTTTTCCTCTTTCCCCTCGTTTGACTCTTGGCGGATGCTGAAACATCACAATGCTGCAATTCTATATCAGCCGATAAGGTAGAAAGCGTAGAGGACCCAAGGGTCTTCCTGTAATTGGGAATGGATATGGCATGTGTACAGACAGACAAATCAATATACGTAGGAGGATAGCGCTCTAATCAGATAACAAAAATCACCCAAAAACGTTATGCTCTGTTTTCTTCTCGTCCTAATAGAAGGTTAAAGGGGAAAAATAAGCCTTTACCACAAACAGAAATAAGCACTTCACACTCAGGAGACGTTCCATTATTCCATTATCAGTGTTTGCACTCTCATGTGAAACCATTTTGCAGAGGCGGCTGATGTGTTAGTCATTCATCTAACTGAGCTATCGGTGCGTGTAAGACAAGAACATCCACAAGAGCTGATAGGATTTTACATCAACGTATCTCGATCCTCTCGCTTTACATCCGCCCATCTCTCCTGACAGACCGGACACACCCACGACACTCTACTACGTCTGGTTTCGTTAGTCAACATCAGGAGACACTTGAGCCTGCAGGTGAGAGATCTTTAACAACTCAGTTTTTCACAGAAATGGAGAGTTAGGACCCCTGTAATCTCACATACATCTCAACAGTGTCTCAGACTTTGTGTCTGTCTTTTTAAGACAAACTTCATTAGTTGTGAACAGCGATACCATTTCCTTTATTGAAACAATGTATTAAAATTGATGAATAAAGACATAGACCGTTTGTGTGTGTCCCTTTAAATGCAAATCAGCTGCTGCTCCCTGCCCCCTTTCCAGAAGAGGGCGGAGCTTTAACAGCTCAACAACAACAACAACGCTGGAGAATCTCACGCAGACGGTGTTCATCCTTACATTGTTCAAACCGGAGTCGACACTGATGGAGAGACTCAGGAAGAAGTTCCAACTTTTAGACGTTTCTGAACGGTTAGTGGATAAATTTATGTAGTTGCTGTGGAGTTGATTCAACTCATCCATTTTTTAGCAGTTAAGCTTGGCAGGGTCAACTTGTAGGCTATCCAAGCGAACGAGACTCTAAACAGTGTTCAGTGCTCATCTGTGCAGACAACAACAGAACAGATAGCATGCTTTACTCGAACTTTTGCCCCGCCGTTAGAACTGGCATATCGTTGTCGTTTGCGAAAACAAAATGGCGGCGCTGTGGGTGGAAAAGTGCATATTAAGGGGCGGTAATATTAGAATAAGATCCCCTTCCTACGTGACAAGGGGAGTGAAATCTGAGCGACTCATTTTTTCACATGATTGCAGAGAAAGGATTGCCAAAACAAAGTCCTTTTTAACGTTTTCTGGGTTGGTAGATGAAACCATTATAGCATTTAAACACAGATTTTCATGATATGTCCCCTTTAATAATATTGATAAAGTTATTGTTTAGATTACATGCATTTTTCTTATAATATGATTCATTTTGATATGGTTCAAACTTTCATAGTGTGGAAGTATGACATTTATACTGTATGTCACGCAGGTGGTTGTATAAACACACATGAAGATGAAGACAAATAGGTAATATTTAATAAATCCAACAGGTAATCCAAGTGAACAGAGCAACATACAAGACGACACTGGCCAACAAGGAGTTCAAACTAATATACATATGCAACCCCTCTACCCAGGTCCTACTCGACCCACTCTGAGCGGGACTTGAACCCAGTTGTTCTGGCATAGGAGTAGGACACTCTAACAGGGAGGCTAAAGGCTGCAACCTCTGACGTCTGTCGCTAGAGCATCTCTTGAGGTCAGAGGAGTGAGGTTTACTTGCACAGCAACTACTAGCTGGCCTCCGTTACACTCACCCCCATCCGGGTCACGGCACCAATGTAACCGCTCTTCCCGGGTCCTACTCAACCTGCTCTGAACGGTCCTTGAACCCGGGTCTTCCAGCATAGGAATAGGACGCTCCAACAAGCATCTAAAGGCTGGAACCTCTAGCGTCTGTCGCTAGAGCATCTCTTGAGGAGTGAGGTTTACTTGCACAGCAACTACTAGCTGGCCTCCGTTACACTCACCCCCATCCGGGTCACGGCACCAATGTAACCCCTCTAACCGGGTCCTACTAAACCCACTCTGAGTGGGCCTTGAACCCGGGTCTTCCGGCATAGGAATAGGACGCTCCAACAAGCATCTAAAGGCTGCAACCTCTAGCGTCTGTCGCTAGAGCATCTCTTGAGGAGTGAGGTTTACTTGCACAGCAACTACTAGCTGGCCTCTGTTACACTCACCCCCCTAAACCTCACGCCCATCCGGGTCACGGCACCAATGTAACCCCTCTACCCGGGTTCTACTCGACCCGCTCCGAGCGGGACTTGAACCCGGGTCTTCCGGTATAGGAGTAGGATGCTCCAACAAGCGTCTAAAGGCTGCAACCTCTAGCGTCTGTCGCTAGAGCATCTCTCGAGGAGTGAGGTTTACTCCTCCGTTACACATACATACAAACAACATTTGCATATCCATATTCTTGTGAGACTCTTCTGATGGGCCAAAAACTCTTCCTTTTTCCCTCCCTGCTCTCTTCCTCCCTCACATCTCTGGCATCTTTGCACGTCGTCAGAGAACCTGATTGTTCCCCCTCTTTAATTGAATGTTATCTTCTCCTCTGCGCTATTTCTGCTCAGGCCGTTTGTTCTGATACAGCTGGCCTGCAATTTGCCATGTGAATGGATCTGACGGGGGTGGGTGAGCCTCTCGCTCCGATCGGAGCGCTGGGGAAAAGTCTCGCTGCAGTCTTAATCACAGTCCTCAGCAGCCTTTCATGTAATGTGACAATTAAGATCTCCTCCGGAGTCGAGCTGAAGGAAGAAACACCCTCACAACCTTTTGTTATACCAGCCGGAGGTAGTACGTGTTAACTTCAGCGAGTTCTTCTCAAAGGTTTGGGACTTCTTGTATTAACCACTGAACTGAAGAGATACTAATGTCTCGTTTTGCTCTCGGGAGAGAACGGGACTCTAATCATGACTCTCTCTTTTTTCACATTTTCATAATCTTTGAGCTATAAATAACTTTATGCTTCCTCGAGAGATAAATGAGGAGATAAAGTGTGATCTTGTGGCCTCAGACTGAGTAATTTGTTCTTAATTACAGCTGCTTCACCACAATATCCGTCGTCTGACTGCAACCTGCAGACCTCATCAAGGTAAGAAGGAATAAATCATGGTTATTATAGTAAATTAAAACTATAACCATAAAAAATAAAAACATTTTCGATAACTGAAAAAAGGGGGAAAAACAGCTTTTTCTCATTTTCATTTAGTTTAACTTGATGTACTAAAATAACTAAAATTTAAATAAAAATGATTAAAAGTGATATAGATATATTTTTAAGTCAATAATATCAACAATGGGAAATTAAAACAAATCCAAAATATGAAAAAAAATATAATAGTATCTCAATAACACTAAAATAACACTATAAATAAATAAGCAAACATTTAAGTAGTAATAACTAATAGTAAAGCTATTAAAAATACCCAGTAAATTCTTTTACCACAAAATATGTCATTTTAGGAAGAAAAAAGTACCGTGGTACCGCATGTTTTTGGACATGTACCGCATTAATACCATGTTTTTGGACACATACCATGGTTTTGTTAATACAATGTTGTAAATATATCATGGTATGTAATGGTAATGCCATGTTTTGTTTTGTTATTGTACACATAAACCATGTAATACCATGTTTTTCATTACATGTCCCATGGTACTAGCCTGAATACATTAGACCTACTATGGTAAATGTACATGGTAGTCCCATGATGCTCAGCGGTGCATGATATGGTAATCAATCAGTACCATGGTGCTGTATATATTCCAGCACCACATGCTAACTATCATTGTATGTTACAGTACTTTCTTGTAAAATTGAAAATCGAAAATCTCATGTATAACACAAGCAGAAAAGAGAAACGTGTCTCAAAAATCTATAAATTTCTTCAGTATCATGTTGTTCAGCATTCTAAAACTGAGGCAGATGTGATTCGAACATCTTGCTGTATAATAAGACATTTCCACACTGGCCTTGCTGAGCATATACTGTACGCACTGAAATACACATTCACACTCAACACGCCTCGTACGCTCACACACATATGCACATGCAAGTACATGCACATGCTGCTGAGAATTATTTGCAGGTTTTGAATAATTCATAGCTCTTGTTTTTGATGAATAGTGCATCAGAGCATATGGAGTTCCTCTGGTCATAGTCAAGGTTCCGAGCAGCACCGCAGCAGAATTCCAAACAAGGCTCGTGGGAAGGAGCAGAGGCCGGAGAGATCACAGCGCGGTGGGCCACAAACAAAACACATCTTTAATTCCGCCGCTGTTTATCCTTCGTTCCTTATCTCCACCATGGAATAAAAGAATAAAATGGTAACTGCAACTTTTTAGCTCACAATTCAGACTTTTCTTCTCTCGCAGGGCAGAGTTTATATCTCACAATTCAGACCTTTTTTTCTTACAATTCTAAGAAAGAAAAAAGACAGAACCTGTAAGTTATATAGAGAAAAGAGAAGACAAGTCTGAATTGTGAGATATAAGCTCTCAATTGAACGAAAAAAGTCAGAAAGTCAGAACCTTTTCTTTATTTAGTGGCAGAAACAAAAAACAGAAGACGTAAACTCAGAATTCTAAAAAAAAATTCAGAATTGCAAGACGTAAACTCAGAATTCTGAGAAAAAATGTCAGAATTACAAGACGTAAACTCAGAATTCTGAGAAAAAATGTCAGAATTACAAGACGTAAACTCAGAATTCTGAGAAAAATTGTCAGAATTACAAGACGTAAACTCAGAATTACGAGAAAAAATGTCAGAATTACAAGACGTAAACTCAGAATTACGAGAAAAAATGTCAGAATTACAAGACGTAAACTCAGAATTACGAGAAAAAATGTCAGAATTACAAGACGTAAACTCAGAATTCTGAGAAAAATTGTCAGAATTACAAGACGTAAACTCAGAATTTCGAGAAAAAATGTCAGAATTACAAGACGTAAACTCAGAATTACGAGAAAAAATGTCAGAATTACAAGACGTAAACTCAGAATTACGAGAAAAAATGTCAGAATTACAAGACGTAAACTCAGAATTCTGAGAAAAAATTCTGAATTGCAAGACGTAAACTCAGAATTCCGAGAAAAAATGTCAGAATTACAAGACGTAAACTCAGAATTCCGAGAAAAAATGTCAGAATTACAAGACGTAAACTCAGAATTCCGAGAAAAAATGTCATAATTGCAAGATGTAAACTCAGAATTCCGAGAAAAAAATCTGAATTGCAAGATGTAAACTCAGAATTCCGAGAAAAAATGTCAGAATTACAAGACGTAAACTCAGAATTCAGAAAAAAATTCTGAATTGCAAGACGTAAACTCAGAATTCTGAAAAAAATTCTGAATTGCAAGACGTAAACTCAGAATTCTGAGAAAAAAATCTGAATTGCAAGACGTAAACTCAGAATTCAGAAAAAAAAATGTCAGAATTACAAGGTGTAAACAGAATTCTGAAGGGGGAAAGTCTGAATTGTGAGATGTAAACTCAGAATTCTGAGAGAAAACAATTATCAGGATTGCAAGACGTAAACTCAGAACTCTGATAAAGAAAAAGTCTAAATTGTGAGATGTAAACAGATTTCAGAGTACAAAAATAACATGAGATATAAACGTGCAATTTTGGGGGAAAAAGCCTGAATTGTGAGATTAAAAAGTGACAATTCCTTTTTTTATTATTATTATTATTCCATGGCTGAAACAAGCTTCCATACATTGAAGCTGGATGACAAGCTTCGGCACGGAAATGCCCCGGCATTAATTACCTTCAATGTGAGCGCGTTCGCTGCAGAGACCGCCCTCAGCGAACATCAAACGCTCTTAATAACAGCGGCAGAGAAAACGCCTCATGCAATTGGCTTCGAGAGCTTTCACAAGAGCTCATTTCCTGCAGGTTAAAGCTGGTGTTTGTCATGTACAGCTGGGGCTTATCGAGGAGCGGCCGACCGGAGGGATGCGGACAATGAGATGCAGAGCTTGAGATTTAGCTCGGGATATGTAGGGATTTGTGAGGTCTGCATCACAACGAAAACAAATTGCAAGCCGCAATCACAGGCGAGGCTCGTTAACTAGCAGGAAGCTGGCTTGAGTGGGCGGGTTAGTGGTTGAGCCAGGTGTTGTAATAGTAACACGGGTCTCAGCAGGCCTGTGTGTTTTCATGTTTAAGTGTCTAATGACTCATTTCTTTAGCGCTAATTGGCCTTGTTTCAAATGAAACATGTTTTGTTTTTTTTGTGCACCAGAAATAGTCCTTTAATCATTTTGCTTTTTGCAGAAAGAAATCTATATGCAATGTACGCTCTTTATGCACTCTAAAGTTTCGACTAGGAAAATCTTGATGTCAAAACACAATTTTAATCATAGATTTGGCATGTTTTTGTTCAAATACAATCCAAGCCAACATGAAATAGCTTTTGGACTTCTATAATGTGATGCACTTCAGAGTGAACCAGGATATTCAATGAGAAAAAAATGTAGGTCAGGACTTGATTTCACCCATCGGGAGCTGATTGGATTGTAAAAAAGTAGCGGTTACACACCAGAGGGTCTAGAGAGTTTTCTGTGGAGGTTGTTCAAGTATGTGACTGACCTGTATACGCCATGTGACTGATCACTTTATATTAGAAGGAAAAACACAAGTCTGTTTCATGCTGTTAAACGCCCTTCAAAAGCCTGTTTCAGATTATGTGACTCGCAAAGAAATTATTTTGTCAAAACACGTCTACTTTTAAGTGGCCGTCGATGGACAAAGAAGTTATTTTCCCTCAAAATGACGTATTTACAACACCAGGGCTCGGTGACTGGCAAAAAGAGTGTTGTTTTGTACCTTCAAAAAGAAAGTGCATATATTCCTCTAGAATAATGTGCACTGATGAATCCCAGTACGAACAGGAATTGCAAATATCTGGATGTCTTTTTCAACTGGTTAGAGAGTAAAATAACTGGACATTGATTGATTCATGAGCAGCCACTTTTAAATCTGCATCCAAATAGCATGCAAGAATCATTGCTTCCCAAACTGTAGAGTGTTGAAAGACTCCCAGATGAACTACTTATTTTGTGGATTTTTGAAGTGCATGCACTTTAGGCTAATGTTTTCTACAGTCCCCAACGCAAGTGTTTTTTGTTAGTTTCAGCCCGACGCAGCTATCATTTTCATGTCAAGTCAAGTCAAGTCAAGTCATCTTTATTTATATAGCGCTTTTTACAATGCAAATTGTGTCAAAGCAGCTTTACATTAATAATTGGCAAATAATTTTGGCTGCACAGCAGCTCCCAAAGAAAATGGTGTCATTGTCCAGCTTATTCTATATATTATTGATTCATTCCATTGCAAATATCAATAGTTATTAGTCTAGTTAATTTAGGTATATCAGCACTGGAGTAAACAGTGACGTAATCGTCCGGCTCAGCTCAGTTCACATACAACGGCACCAAATGCAGGCATATCAAAAACACTCCTGAATATCAAGCAAGTGTCCCCAACTTAAGCAAGCCATGTCCATGTCCAGCATCATGTTGTTTAAACAGAAAACGCACTCGCGCCCATCTGTTCGCCCATGGGTGTGCTGGTCTGAAAACGAGGTATGTTCAGGCGTGTTGCTGGCTGAAAATGACTGCGCCATTGACCACCAAAAACCTGGATTAAAGTCAATGGCGCAGTATTTATTTATTTATTTATTTGTTATTTATTAATAATATGCGCCTATAGGTGGGCGCATAACGCTTGTTACACACACAGGAATGCACGAACATGCAATATATTAAAAATATAGGCTGTGGTTGCAGCATTTAGCCTCCTTGTTAGAGCGTCCGCCTCACATGCCGGAGACCCGGGTTCAAGTCCTTCACAGATCGGCGAGTGACAAATTATATGGTATGATTATTTGACCAATCATGGCAATACACACAAGAATTTAAACTGATTCGTCAGGTTGAGTGTGTCTATAATCCCGTCATGTAAATAGCGAATATGCCATGGTGCAAGTGCTCCTGGCTTTTAAAGGGGAATGGGAGATGACACTCTGATTGGGTTATTGCACGTTACGCCCCAAAACACACCCATGACTCATTAAGAGAAAAGGTACAACCCTTTTGGACCACACGGCTGGCACGCTGACCATTTTCTCCATCGTTGAACCAGCAAAAGAGGATTCAGACGCGCCCCGAGTGCACCTGCGCTTAGATCGTTAATTTTGGGCCCTGTGAATTATCGAGTTCTGAATTATTATTCTATAAAGTTTAGCTGCCTGTTTTCTTGGCGGTAAATTCAAGTGCATGAGCACAAGGCTTCACTCAGATGGAGTGAAGGAGACAAACCATGTTTAATGAATGAAGCATTATTCCAAGCAAAATTAATTAATATTTAAACTTTATAACTATTTGCCATCTGTTCAGATCAATGCAGATGCCTTTAATTGCACACGTGGAGCTTTTCATGCACTGCAGTAAAATCTTTTTAGCTCCATCTAATCAAAGCGTAATGATGTCCTGAACGCTTGTGAATCCTCGTGAACATTCACCTGTGTCGTCGGCAGCTTGAACGTTCCTGTAATATCCTTCCTGATATTTTCAAACTCTCCTTGTGTAATGGAGGGAGATGATCCGATTTGCCATCCGTGATCTATCAGCGTTTCCATCTGTGTTGGCCATGCGTTTTAGCCCACATTTACATTAATAACTCTCTCCCAGAAAGACAGAATTACTTTGGGGCTTTTTAACGACGCCAGACAGAAATTCGATTAAGATTAATTCGAGCCGAGCAAGCAATTTTGGGGGAGGTTAGAAGCAATTTCTCCGCACATCATTGGCCACACAATGCCTCTAATGCTGTGAACGTAGAAGCCTCTGTATTACCGACGCTCCATCTACCATTTCCATCTGCACACCTCCGTTATTCTCCGGAGAAAACCCCATTACCCCTCCTAAACTCCTTTCAAACTTTGATGCGCATCCCGCAATTAAAGACCTGCATTGCATTATTGGAAAAGGAATGAGCCTTTTGGGTCCTCCACTGAAATCAGAGGGAAGAGATAAGAGAACGGCTGTGTTCACAATAGCATGCTATTCTTACTAGTTTTGCAGTATGAATTCTGTGTATCATATGCACATTTGCTGAATGCATACATTGCAATACATTACAATGAACTCAAACTGAAGTTTCTTTTCTCTTTCTAGATTCATTATTCAATCAGACGAATTAAAGGTGAAGTGTGTCATTTTATTAAAGTTAAAATATGCAGGTCACATTTAATATGCAAAGAAAAACAGAAGAAACAGCTGTTATTTTTGCAGTTCCATTTGGTGACAATGAAAGAGCATGATTTCACCTATGAGACATTTTTACACAAACTGTAATTAAAAATGCACTGTTTTTAAATGTCTGTCAACGCCTATTGTTTCATAAAAGTTTGTTAAATAAAAGTTTAGTGCAAGAGCTTTCTAAAGTTCTTGAAAGCCTCTTCTGCTCACCAAGGCTGTATTTACTGGATCAAAAATACAATATATATATATATATATATATATATATATATATTTACAGTGGTGTGAAAAAGTGTTTGCCCCTTTCCTGATTTCTTTTTTCTTTGTCACTTAAATGTTTCAGATGATCAAACGTTTAAATATTAGTCAAAGATAACACAAGTAAACACAAAATGCAGTTTTTAAATGAAGGTTGATATTATTAAGGGAAAACAAAATCCAAACTTACGTGGCCCTGTGTAAAAGTGTTTGCCCCCTAAACATAATAACTGGTTGTTCCACCCTTTGCGGCAACAACTGCAATCAAGCGTTTGCGATAACTTGCAATGAGTGTTTTATCTCTGTGGAAGAATTTTGGCCCACTCTTCTTTACAGAATTGTTGTAATTCAGCCACATCGGAGGGTTTTCGAGCATGAACTGCCTTTTCAAGGTCATCCCACAGCATCTCAAGAATCTCAATAGGATTCAGGTCAGGACTTTGACTAGGCCTCTCCAAAGTCTTCATTTTGTTTTTCTTCAGCCATTCAGAGGTGGACTTGCTGGTGTGTTTTGGATCACTGTCCTGTTGCAGAACCCAAGTTTGCTTCAGCTTGAGGTCACGAACAGATGGCCAGACATTCTCCTTCAGGATTTTTTGGTAGACAGCAGAATTCATGGTTCCATTTATCACAGTAAGTCTTCCAGGTCCTGAAGCAGCAAAACATCCCCAGACCATCACACTACCACCACCATATTTTACTGTTATGATGATGTTCTTTTTCTGAAATGCAGTGTTACTTTTACGCCAGATGTAATGGGACACACACCTTCCAAAAAGTTCAAACTTCAAAACACTTTTACACATAGGGCCATGTAGGTTTGGATTTTGGTTTCCCTTAATAATAACAACCTTTATTTAAAAACTGCATTTTGTGTTTACGTGTGTTATCTTTGACTGATATTTAAATTTGTTTGATGATCTGAAACATTTAAGTGCGACAAACATGCAAAAAAAAAAGAAATCAGGAAGGGGGCAAACCCTTTTTCATACCACTGTGTGTGTATATATATATATATATATATATATATATATATATATATAAATATATATACGGACATGGTCATTCTTTATTTGTGAAATGACAGTGCAGTCAAACAGCTCTCTGCTGGTTATAAACACGCACACGTAACACTGTTTCTTTCACTTTCCAGAGATCTTCAAAAAGGTCATCCCTGACCGCGAGAGATACATCGCTTTGCTTAATACAGATCACCTGCCTTCGATGGATGATTTATTACGCCAAGCCCGCTGGAGAGATATGAGCAACGGTTCAAGTTATGCCTCTCTGTATTCTCCAACGGGCCACATTATGATGCTGTTTAAAGCAGATTCCTCGGGCTAGAAAGACTATCTGCCATCCGATCCGTCTCCTTCCATCAGACCCCTGCAGAAATCAAAGACGGGTCTCAGACGGTGTGGGACGGACAGACGGAGCTGTGCGGACTGGTGTTAGCACTAAATATGAGTTGACCCCTGACGGTAATGGGCTCTCACTGGGTGTCGCAGAGTAATTTATCTGCCAGCGAGGTGACATGGAGAGTAAATGTTTGTCTTGGGTCTGTGTTTACACTGTTTACTCAAGCTTATGAGCAGTAGGGATCCAGAAGACCCATCTCTCTTGCTCTATCTCTCTCTCTTTTGTCCTGTATCTTACATTCCCACTGGCAAGGTGTCGAGACCTATTATACCAAATGAGAAATAGCCCATTTCATCATGATACAATAGGGTAATTTATAACTCTATTTTTATGTAGACACTTTACATACTAATCACATTTTGGCCAATTAAATAAGGGATAGTTCATCCAAAAATTACCATTCCGTCTTTTACTCACCTTCACGATTTTTTTCTTCTATTTAACATAAAGGATGTTGAGCAGAAGATCCTGGGGGCTGTTTTCTATATAATCATGTATCTATAATCTATATATCAGGTCGTCTGAAGCCATACGATAGCTTTGTGCAAGATAAAAACTGCACAACAAAATAAAAATAGTTTTTGAAAGAAATTTTTCACTTTAAACACCACTAGTACATCTATTGGAACTTTTAATACACCCAGAGTAGATGGAAATTCCCATTATATTAAAAAAAACCCCACAATCAACTGGCCTGAGAGTTTGATTGATATTTCAGTTCTTCAGCCATCTGTGATTAGACATCAATGATCCTTCAGAAATAATGTGCTGATTTGCTGCTCATGAAACATTTATGATTATAATCATTGTTGAAAACAGTTGTGCTGCTTCATATTTTCATGGACACTGTGATACATTTGATTGGCAAGGATTCTTTGATGAAAATAAAGTCCAAAACAACAGTATTTATTTGAATCAGAAGTTTTTTGTAATGTTATAAATTAATGTCACTTTCAAACAATTTAAAGCATTCATGACTAATAAAAGTATACTGCTTTCTTTACTGACCGGAATTCTGACTTTATAACTCGCAATTCTGACTTTATATCTAGCAATTCTGACTTCATATCTCACAATTCTGACTTTATATCTCACAATTCTGACTTTATATCTCACAATTCTGACTTTATATCACACAATTCTGACTTTAGATTTCACAATTCTGACTTCATACCTCGCAATTCTGACTTTATATCACAATTCTGACTTCATAACCCACAATTCTGACTTCATAACTCGCAATTCTGACTTTATATCACAATTCTGACTTCATAACCCACAATTCTGACTTCATAACTCGCAATTCTGACTTTATATCCCACAATTCTGACTTTATATCACAATTCTGACTTCATAACCCACAATTCTGACTTTATATCATAATTCTGACTTTATAACTCGCAATTCAGACTTCATAACTTGCAATTCTGACTTTATATCACACAATTCTGACTTTATATCACAATTCTGACTTTATATCTCACAATTCTGACTTTATATCTCACAATTCTGACTTTATATCTCACAAATCTGACTTTATATCCCACAATTCTGACTTTATATCACAATTCTGACTTTATATCTCACAATTCTGACTTTATAACTCGCAATTCTGACTTTATATCTCACAATTCTGACTTTATATCACAAATCTGACTTTATATCCCACAATTCTGACTTTATATCACAATTCTGACTTTATAACTTGCAATTCTGACTTTATATCTCACAATTCTGACTTTATATCTCACAATTCTGACTTTATAACTCGCAATTCTGACTTTATATCCCACAATTCTGACTTTATAACCTTTTTTTCTTTAATTTAGTGGTGGACACAAGATTCCATAGAATTCACCTTTCCCAATTTTCCAGTTTTGCAATTTAAATTGCAAACGTTCTTTATGTGAAGCTTACAGTCTGTTTGTTTATTACTAAATCATAATCGTTGTGATCTGACTGACAGATGCTTTCATTCAAAGAAACTTGCAGCGCATTCAAGACATATATATAACGACAAACATCATTTCACGAAACCACAAGGCAAAGAAAATCATCAGACATTATTGAGTTCAAATTAGCACAGTGATGAGAACCTGAAGGAGTCCAGATGAAAATGATTAAATAATTTGGCATCATATCTCTTTGTTCACTTGCTTAATCAAGTATGAAACCCGCTCGCAGCATTGGCCTTCTGACCTTGAAGCGAAATCGTTGAAATCACTCCATATCTGGCTGGAGAAATGTGTTTCACGTGTAGAGAATGAGAAAGTGCTTTTAGCCGGGTTTGTGTTTAATACCAGCCCTGCAGCAGAGCGCGAAGATTCACTTCAATATCCGTTTCTGTTGACACTCTAGTGCTGTTCATATCTCAGTGTGAGACGCTCCGACAATTTATCAACAAACATCCATATTCTCTGGCACAGGGCTCAGGGAGCGTCGACTTTTTAAGTTAAGAGTCGAGCGGAGAGCGTCCGCACCGCCGGAGCCGGAGCTCCCAATGCAAGCAATTAAGAGAGCCAGAGCTACTAAAGAGCTTTCGCAGAGATTCGCTCCAGCGACCAGGAGCTCAAAACTACAGCGAACGCCACTGAGAATCGAGCGAGACAGACGTTGAGAAAAGACCAGCCTTTTCAAAAGCATATCTAGAGGGACCTCAGAACATCATTTTTCATTTCATTATGGCAGCGGCGTCTCCTCGCGGCGTGATCAATAGCCGCATGTGTGTAATTCCGGCCGTAATAACGAGACCCGGACGCCGTCAGATTCTCATTCTGTTTGGCTTTGAGGAATAACAAGGTTGTTAGTTGAGAAAGGTTACGCTGATTAATATCGTTTTCTCTTATCTGTGGATGAATTCTCAATAATGGTATTCGATTCACGTCATCGCTGAAATCTTGCGAGCAGAAAAGGGGGTCGACTTTGAATTATTCATGTGCGTTCAACGAGGTGGGCTATGCATTTAGACCTGTCCTGTTGCTCTTTAAAGAATAATGATGAATCTGTTTTGACACCAAACAGAAATTTTCAAGGTGAATGTTTTTATGAACAGATGATGAAAAGACTCCAAATAGTTCTGAAGCAGAGGTCATGTGTGAACTATTAAATGTTTGCTTAGAAGAGAAAACCATGAATTTAGAACAATCATTTATCATTTCATATATTCAGATTTGTTATTTATATTGAACTCCATATTAATTGATATAAAATTCAGGTATATAGACCCTAAACCCTGACCCAAATTAATTACAGTTTCTCTCAGTCGCTTTGGTGCATTTCTCACATCACTCTTTACATTTGCACAACAGTTAGTTCAACCTCCACAACATTTAGTCAGTTGTGCGCATCATAGTAGCAGTTTCTCATTCCTTCCAACAAATTCCAAATGCTTCTGGACAAGCATCAATTGCTTTCATACAACTCTCTGCTGTTTTCTAACATTATTTGCTTATGTTTTGTCAGTCAAAATGAACCATACTTGTGAATGCTGAATAGTCATTCCATATAAAACTAATAGTCCTCATTTCATTGCTTGAGTTATTACATACAAAAATGTATGTAAAGTTGTCAAAATCTTTTAGACAAACAAAAAAAAAATTTAGACACTCTTTACAGGAACATAATCCCTGAGAATGAGAGGAGTCTAACTGGAGACCATCTGAGCAAGTTTTGGATAATGTGGAATAATAATGGGGTAGTCATGGCCTAGTGGTGAGGGAGTTGGGCTTGTAATCAGAAGGTTACTGGTTCGATTCCCATGCCGACAGGAATTGAAAGTGGGGATTGTGAATAAACAGCACTCACTCCACCTTTGATACCATGACTAAAGTGCCCTTAAGCAAGACATCTAACCCCTAATTGCTCCCCTTGTAAGTCGCTTTGGATAAAAGCGTATGAAAAATGAAAAAATAATGTGCGTTTTCACCACTCAGATGTCATCCGACAGTGGTTTACAGCACATGATAGGATGCTGGTGGAATATCTCCCTCCCTACTCACCATTCCTAAATCCAATAGAGGAGTTTTTCTCTTCCTGGAGGTGCGGAATATGACCGGCATCCACATACCCAAATGGCCCTGCTAGCGGCCATGTGATGACATCACATCAGAGTCCTGCAGAGGGTGGATTCGCCACTCGAGGAGATACTTTCCTCGCTACATCGCAAGAGATGATATTCGCTGTGATGTAGATGAAATTATGTGGCCAGACAGAGAGGAATGTTCATGAATGATTACAGTACTGTATGTTGTATGTTCAGTTCCAATATGTACTGCAATATTGTTTACAGTTGTGCCAAAGGGAGTTTATGTTTGTTGAAAATAAGGGTGTATTTTTTCTTTTGCACAATGCTGTGAACAAATTAGAACTGCAAAGAGCATATGCAGTAAAAATGTGAAACATCTTTCTCATACTCAGTTACCTCACTAAATACAGTAATGTGTAACTTTACTGTATTTTTCAAATGGCCGTTCAAATAGTATATAGTGCTGCATTTTCAGGTAGTGTCACCAAGATCTGACTTCTTTGTATTGGAAAACATTTACAGAGTAAACTGTCATAATGAAAACATGACAAAGTCATTTGACTGTCTTGTTCATAAAAATGATGTCAGGACTTTTCATTTTGATGACACTGACACTGTCATTGACATGAATACTTGCTTTTGAGGAATGAACTATCCATTTTGAGCAAGTGACACACTTTTGCAGGTTATCAACTAGGTTTTGCAGTTTGTACTAATTGTTTTGAGAACTGCATTAACTGTTGTGCAAATGTAAATAGTGATGTGAGAAATGCACCAAAGCGACTGAGAAAAACTGTAATATATAATTTTATATATATATATATATATATATATATATATATATATATATATGTGTGCGTGTGTGTGTGACGCTGGACCACAAATCCAGTCATAAGTCACACGGGTATATTTGTAGCATTAGCCAACGATACATCATATGGGTCAAAATTGTCGATTTTTCTTTTATGCCAAAAATCACTAGGATATTAAGTAAAGATCTTGTTCCATGAAGGTATTTTGCAAATTTCCTACTGTAAATATATCAAAACTGTACTTTTGTGAGTAGATATGCATTGCTAAGGACTTCATTTGGACAACTTTAAAGGCGATTTTCGCAATATTTTGATTTTTCGCACCCTCAGATTCCAGATTTTCAAATAGTTGTACCTCGGCCATACATCAATAGAAAGTTTATTTATTCAGCTTTCAGATGATGAAAAATTAGCCTTATGTCTGGTCAATATACTATATACAATATACTATATTATATATATATATATATATATGTGTGTGTGTGTGTGTAAGTGATGATACAATAATGATTCAATGTTCATATGATTACATTTCTCATAAAGTGTTGCATCACTTTCTCCCATCAATATGTCCAATTGTTAAAATTTATATTTGATTATTTGTGTTGATATAGACGTAGTAAAAACAAAAAAGTAGAAAAAAACAGAGTTAGAAAGTTAATTTCCCCCCAAAATTATTATTATTACTTTTTTAACTTTTAGCATGGATATGTTAGCCTTAAGGTTATGAATAAGCTGGCGTGTTCCAAAACAATGACAAAATTCATATTTTAGGAGATTTAAGCATTGAAAACTCATAGTCTGTCACTTCTGCATCGGATTTCCATGACATCACCGCACACTTCAGCTTCTCATCAAATCTTCTGTCCAATCAAATGCTCTCTAGAATCTAAAGCGTCCCGCCCCTATACACTATAAATAGGCTCTGACACACATTTACTAGTTTCTACACGATGAATGGTACATAGTGCACTGTGTAGGGGATAGGGAACGATTAAAACAGTGTCAATATGCTTTCATTTGAGGCGAATGAAGTCGGGTTCTGGTCCGGTCCAGAGACACGAGAGCAGAGAGCGGATCATACGTGTGAGTCAGACCACAAAACGTATCGGACCCATTTGAATTCTGCACAGAATGCTGTATTTTAAACCAATATGGAGGAGATTCGAAGGAGAAAAAGAAGTTTTAAAGAGCTGTGATATTAACAAAACTCTATTGGCTATTTTTTTTTAAAAAGGGGAGGAGCTTTTTGATAAGTCCCACCCCTCTTCTTGTTGAAATTACGTCAACACATTGAATAATGCAGTGCGTTCCAATGCAAAAGTCGACAAGTTTGATTCTTTTCAGTTTGATTCACTGATCATTTTGATTCATTTGAGTCTGATTCGTTATTCACCGATTCGTACGCATGACTCACAAACACTCTATTCACACGGCAATGTTGACAGAAGTGAAGATGAAATCTTCGCTAGAATTTTACAGTAACATAGTTCGTAAACACTTTATTTTGATGATCCACTTTAGACATAACTATAAGTAACTTTGCAACTCCACGTCAACTAGCAGTTATTAGAGTATTAGTAGATTTAACATCTGCTAACACTTTATTTTGATGCTCCCAAACTGACTATATGTAACTTTACAAGTACATGTCAACTTATTCTACTAACCTGAGCTCTATAACAGTCTACTACTACTCTAATAACTGCTAGTTGACATGGAGTTGCAACATTAGACGTCTCATAGTAAAAAGGGGATCATCAAAATAAAGCTAATTCTTGGATTAAACATGTTGAATCTATTTGTGACTGTGCAACTGAAATGATGGTTCATCTGTGTGATGAAAAATCACTCCTGAAAGCTATTTCAGAGTAAATAAAGAACAAATGAGCAAACAATATCGACACATATCTCATCAAAAGTCTGAAAAGTATAATTATTTCCGCTATATCGCCAAGCGCTAGTAACAGATTGTGTTTTACATTGATGCACTGGAGTTCTTTGGTCAATTTACAAGAGATGTGGGAGTGTTGAGCTGTTGTGAGTCACACACACACACACACACACACACCAGTGTTTGATGGGCCAGATGGTGTGTGTTACTCTTGTTTTCCCGTCGCTCCCACTGTTTTTCATATGCGCAGCAGTGCAGCTCCAGACGAGCTTCTGCTTCAAAGCGAGCGTTGGCCGGTCAGAGCAGCAAGGGAGGCCGATGAAAACAAATGTCTTTATTAGATTATCGTCTCGGCCCCCGCTCGCCTCTACCTCTCTGAGTGTGGCCGGTGCAAGCGAAATTAAATTGATATGATATTCCAGCATCATCTCCATTAGCCCCCGGGCCTCGCCGCCGCGGATCACTGTAATACCCGGTAAGGAGTGAATGGGAATTAGGGCATTTATGTGACCGGTGACACATTCTTCCTCACGGGCTGATATTGCTTCCACCACGGAATAAAAAAATAAATAAAAAATGTAATCTCGCAATTGCAAGTTGACTTGGATGCATGTTTTTGCCCTCAGAATTCTGACGCTGCATTCGAATATGCCGACATCAATGCTGTTATAGTAGGCCAGAGTTGTGTGTCTGAATTCATAGTTTTCATAAAACGGTGGATGAAATGTACCATTTCTGCCTAGATTCTGAAGTGCGCATCTGATGGACACTTTACTATCCCATGAGGCCGCGGGAGAGAGGATTCATGACTGACAGTGATCGATCACATGATAATGACAGCATGGTGGATGTAGTGCGTCAGAATTACTTTCATACAACACATATTCAGAGTATATAGTAAGTTTCAACACAAATTTAGTATCTACTATACAGTATGTGATTTCGGAAGCAGCGCGAGTTTACATCTCCCAATTTTGATTTTTTTCTCAGAATTCTGAGTTTACATCTCGCAATTTTGATTTTTTTCTCAGAATTCTGAGTTTACATCTCGCAATTTTGATTTTTTTCTCAGAATTCTGAGTTTACATCTCGCAATTTAGATTTTTTTCTCAGAATTCTGAGTTTACATCTCGCAATTTTGACTTTTTTTCTCTAGTTCACATTGCAATTTTTGTCTTTGCCATGAAAAAAAAGAAAAAAAGTTAGGCTAAGTGCTTTTTTTTAATGGCTCAGTTTCTGTCTTTTATTGAGACAATTTCTTTTTTTACATACGCAATTTTTAGAAATTGAGAATTTTTTTTCTCAGAATTCTGAGTTTAGATCTTGTAATTTTGACTTTTTTTCTCAGAATTCTGAGTTTACATCTCCCAATTTTGACTTTTTTTCTCAGAATTCTGTTTACATCTCGCAATTTTGACTTTTTTTCTCAGAATTCTGAGTTTACATCTCCCAATTTTGACTTTTTTTCTTGGAATTCTGAGTTTACATCTCCCAATTTTGACTTTTTTTCTCAGAATTCTGAGTTTAGATCTTGTAATTTTGACTTTTTTTCTTGGAATTCTAAGTTTACATCTCACAATTTTGACTTTTTTCTTGGAATTCTGAGTTTAGATCTTGTAATTTTGACTTTTTTTTCTTGGAATTCTGAGTTTACATCTCCCAATTTTGACTTTTTTTCTCTAGTTCACGTTGCAATTTTTGTCTTTGCCATGAAAAAAAAGAAAAAAAAGAAAAAAAGTTAGGCTAAGTGCTTTTTTTTAATCGTTCAGTTTCTGTCTTTTACTGAGACAATTTCTTTTACATACGCAATTTTTAGAAATTGAGACATTTTTAATGAAATTAACATTGAACTGACTCAAAGTGAATAATGACACTATTGTCTTCTGTAAAGCCGCTTAAGCAGAATTAAACTCTGTTTGCATCATTTTTATCACTGTGAAGCTGCTTTGAAACAATCACTATTGTATAAAGCGGAATATGAACAAAGGACAACATTTTGGACATTTTTTCTCACAATTGCGAGTTTGTATGACAATTATGAGTCTACATCTCTATATATCTTTAAAACTTTTAAACTCAGAAATGAAAAAAAGTCAGAAT